>JAPYYQ010000776.1:0-81964 GCA_030522585.1 Anagyrus pseudococci | reverse complement strand
TATCACCTGAGATCTCAGCTGAGATCTCTAGTCAAAACATCACCTGAGATCTCACCTGAGATCTCAGGTGAGATCTCACCTGATTATTTTCAGCAGGGCCACCACTGCTTCCTATCGGCCCTCGCATACTCCCCAGCCCCGGGCCAATCTAAATTGCGCAGATAATTAAGCGTCATCGGGTAGCCGCATACGATATCCAGCTGTCCGTTGTAAATTAAAACCCGATAATGCCGCAGCAACTGAGCGACCAGCGGTGCGACCGATCTCGTTATATCGTCAACGAGATAGCCGGCAACCTTAGCCATGTCGCCGTGGAAGGTGGAATTGCCAACGTGTATGGCTCTGCGCGCGTCCGGCCTCTGCACCCAATCGCCAAACAAATCGTGGCCGTTCGAGCTCTCGGCTTGCAGGTAATTGAAGTAAGTCTTGTAGCCTGTGAGCTCCTGGAATTTCAAGCTCGCTCGAGCAAGTGCCAAGTTCGCCGCCACGTACTCCCCTTCCTTTATCAAGCTTATCGTCTCGTTCTCCATGGCTTGGAGCTCGCGCTTGTCGTTGACATCGACCAGCCCGAGCTGATACAAGTAATCGCTGTAGCTGATTTGATTAACCGGATCGCTCCAGCCGTTGCCAATGGCCAAGCCTTGCAAATTTATTCTCGATCCAGGGGCTTCGGCATTGTTGTTGTGGATGGCGAGCGCAACCGAGGGAACGTACTTGCCGGCGTACGACTCGCCTGTTACGTAAAATTCGTTTTTCCGCAGCTCCGAAAACAGCTGGAAAAATTGCTGCAGCGCCGAGTAGAGATTGTCAGCAACGTCCGTCTCGTTGATCGCGTAGCCCATGTTCGAGCCGGTGAAACTGTAGCCCGTGCCAACTGGATTGTCGATGTAAATGACGTTGTGATTGATGCTCCAGGAATACTTTCGCGGCTCCAGAGTTTGATTTCGATTGACGCTGAATGGACCGTTCTCCAAGAATAGTCCAAAGAGCGATGTGTCGCCTGGGCCACCTTGCAGCCACAATATTACAGGTGCATGGTCGGGATTCATCTGTGTTACGATAATTGCTTTTAAACTTCAGTTTATTGAGTTTGCGGTAGTTTTTATCAATTTGACGCGTGACGTAATATTAAAAATATTTTCCGGCTATTGAGTTTAATAAACTGCGCCGTTACTCGATATTAATAGAATTGTATGCGAGCTACTATTAATTTTTTTGGGTTTGCATTGCGTTGTAAGAGCGTTATCTTATCGAGAGACATGAGTTCACTCTGGCAGTGATTTTGTTACATCTGAAACGAATAAAATGCATAACGAAACATTTGCAATTCATAAAACTTTAGTATGTATTAATGCAAATAATTCGAATCGAATAATTACTAATTATTTGATTCATTTTAGGGACATTGTTTGATAAGTTGGAAGGAACAAAAGCATAAAAATATTGTTTTTTTTTTAGAAAATAAATATCTTTACTAACACTTTATGGGTACATTTTTATAAATATTCATTTTCTAACATAGTAATAATTTATAAAATTATTCAAATATATTTATATAATAAGAGAGATCTTTAATAAAAGAGAGCTTGTTTCAATTATTCTAATTATAAATTGTTCGTGTCATGGAAAAAAAGCCGTCATGTTGAAATAAAAAGTATTTAAATTTGATCATACAAAATTTTCTATGAATTTTTGTAGAAAGATAGTAGTATTGTGTACAAATCTTAATCTACAATCACAAGATATTTTCTATAAAGATCGTAAAGTACTTCATACAGCCTCTCAAATCTTTGTCATGTATTAAATTACAGATTAAGCAATAAATGTAAAAGTTTTATAAAAAAATAAATAATTAGTTAAAAAATTTGTGATGAGTAAAACGCGTAATTAAATCCCAAGCCCACATAGGTTGATCAGCTGGCACCATGTGCCCAGCATCTCTTACAAGTACTTCAGTCAAATTACCAACAATCTTTGAGTATCCAGCTAATTGATTTCCAACCCACCACTGTTTTCTCTTTGCTTGCTTATAATCTTTAGCACCTGGCCAATCTAGATTTTGCAGGTAATTTTCTGTCATTGGATAAGCACAAATAATATCTAACTGGCCATTATAAATTAAGACTTTGAAATGTTGCAGTAAATCAGAAACAAAAAAGGTTGCTGATTGAGTAATATCTTCTTTCAAGTGTTGTTCAACTGCTTTAGCTTCAACGTTAAAGGTATAATTGCCAACATGTATGGCCTTACGAACATCTGCTTTTTGCACAAATTCAGAGAACCAATTGGAACTGTTAGAATCTTTATTGTGTAAATAATTGAAATAAAAATCAAAACCAGTTAGATTCTTAAACAGTGATGGTTCACTAGTAATATCATTATCTATTAATCTATCAAAAATTTCAAAAGCTTCCAGATACTTTTGATTTTTAATAAATTGTCTTGCTTGTTCTTCTAACTGTTGAAACTGTTTTTTTCCATTGAGATCAACAAGACCAATTTGATATAAATAATCACCATATTGAAGTTGATTGTAAGGATCTGTCAAACCATTTCCAATAGCAAGACCTTGTAAGTTTATTTTGGTTTTGGCTTTGATATTATAATCTTTAATTGCATGTGATACAGCAGGAACATATTTTCCAGCATAAGATTCTCCGGTGACAAAAAATTTATTCTGTTGAAGTTCAGGAAATAGATCAAAAAACTGTACTAAAGCCGTGTGTATATCACGTCCAACGCAAGTCTCATTAACAGCATATCCTAAATCATTATCTGTAAAACTGTATCCAGTGCCAACTGGATTATCAATGTAAATTACATTGTGGTTTGTGTTCCAAGAATATTTCCTTGCTTTCAGTGTTTTATTTTTTGTGACGCTAAACGGTCCATTTTCAGTAAATAAACCAAACAAGGACGTTGCTCCTGGGCCACCCTGCAGCCACAACACAACCGGAGCATTTTTTGGGTTTATCTGCATTAATAATATTAATCAATTACTCAACAGAATCATCAAGTCATTGGTAAAGCTAAAATACTATTTTGCAAGTTGATAACGCGGTAAGAATGTCGCACAGATATGACAATCAACGAATTCGTTAAAAAACAAAAAAACCAAATCTCTGCCACCAAATTATAATGCAATGTATGCAACACTGACAATTTCAGTCGGAAAATATTTTCATTATTAACGTTATTGCGTCACTTTGATAATCAATTTCATAAGCAGACAAAAAGAATAAAAAAAACCGATAATGATAACAAAGCAAGTGGAACAAAGCAAAAATAAGAAAAAACAATAAAATGACAATCACTCACCTGGGCGGGGAAAAACCAGAAGAAGAGATTGGAGTTGTACTGCTTATTGACCGTAAGATATCCTGCGTAGCTGCCGACGTTCGTCATTTCTTTATGCTGCACGAGCGCGAGCTTCCTCGCCTCCTCGATCTTGCCGCTCTCGATGAGGGGCGTGAGGAAGAGCGGATCGCCGACATCCTCGCCGACCGGCACCGGGTAGGATTTGAGCCTTGGATAGACGTTGGTGAATCCAAAAGCACCAGCCACGCAGAGTCCGAGCCCAACGAGCAGAGTAAAGCGTAGGGCCATGTTGAGGCTAAGCAGGCCCGGAGTTGAATAAGGCGCAGCTGCGTGCTCTTTTTTTGGGCAACAATCCTCGCCTTGACCAGACTGCCCCTCCCCTCTCGATTCTGACGTTTCGTCTGCGGCGACGACAATGACGCTTCACGTTCTTCTCGTCTCGGGGGAGAAACAAGCGCGAAGCTAACCGCGCTTCTCTCGTCCTCCGCGCCGCGCCGTCTGAGGCGCGACACCTCCCCCCGCGCGCAGTCCTGCCAAACTAGCCGTCCAAACGTTTGGTTGGATCCTGGAGTTCTCCGAGTTTCTCGATAATTTCACGCAAACCAAGCGCCGAGCTCCGGAATTCCGGGCAAAACTCGAGCTTTTGTTGTTCACGACGTATTGACCCAGTAACCGAGTTGTTGTTGTTTATCGTTTTTTCTCCGAAACGCCGGCGGCGACGGGGGTAACACAGCTGATTTTTTGATGTGTTTAGCGCGCGCCAACGACAACACTGCGCGGCCAGTTGAAAAATTGAATTCCAAAGAGAGAGAGAGAGGGGCCCGGCCAAACGGCCGCTTTGTTATTGTCTCCCGCTCGCGCGCGAGTTGTACACGGGAAGTTCGCGCGATTGTCTTCGGCGCTTGGTAATATAGATCGGGAGATATTTTCTTCCCATTGCCGCTTTTAATAGGCAGGCGTGGAGGTGTGTGTGTTGTGCTCTCGAGGAGGGTGCGGTGGGAGAGCTGATTGCTCTCGGCCGTGACGCTTGGTAATCGAGAAGGCGGCAACAAGTTGTCTTTGGACACGGGAATCAGTTGCGGCGGATTTGGAGTTTCGTTGGCGCAGGTACGTTTTGTTTTTCATTTACGAAGGGAATTGTGTGTGTGTGTTGTTGGTTCTAAAATGATTGTTACAGTTTCAGAAGAAGCAGAGGTACCATGAACGACTCGTTTTTGGAGGATCTGGATCTTGTTCCCAAGGATAAGAATACGCAGAATACAACACAGCCGAGTAGATACATTACAACAAGGAAGGTCTTGACTCCACCTGTGAGTAATCGCTCCAAAAATGAGACTTTGGAGTCCAAGCACGACAGGATCATTTCTTCGTCTTCGATTAATGTTTCAAGGAGCAAATTGACACGCCGCAGTGGAAGCCAAGAGCCACGTAAGGTGTCTGCAGCTGAAGGAAAACCGCTTAGTTCTACTCCAAAATCAGAAAGAAAAAATCAAGATAATGAAAACATAAAGCCTGCTGAGAATCAAATGAAAGTTGATGAGGCTAAAGTAAAATCTCATGACGTAAGACAAATCAATAAAGTGTCTGATGCTAAATCTGTTAAGGATAAAAAGCGTACCTCAGGGAGCTTAGAAGGTACTAGTAAAAGTAATGATGCATCCTGTAAAGAAAATACACGTCCATTTACTGACTCCTTATCATCAAGAGAAAGCAGCTCTCAAGTAGATTTAAGAAAGAATATGAACAGACGTACCTCTGATGGTTCTAGAAAGTCAGATATTTTGGATAAAACTGATCCTATCATGTTATTAAGTGCTATTAAAGATCTTGTGAGTAGATACACAGAGCAAGAAACTGTTAAAGTGTTAAGGGCAATGCAAAACTTGCATGTTAATTCTCAAGCCAATTTGATAAAACATTTGATGCTTCAAACAAGTGATATAGTCAATGAACTAAGTATTCATAAACATTCTGGAAGTGTTAAGAACTTACTTGAAGAAAATGAAAAAATGCGAGAAGATATTTTTATATTGAAAACAAGAAATGAAGTTTTGCAAAAAAAAGTTGACGAAATGGTGCTATTGAAAGAGGAGAACATTTCATTAAAATTAAAATTAAAAGAACTGCAACAATGATTTTTATATTTTTCAATGTGAGTGCTGGCTTACTTACTTAAGTTAAATTTTTGATCTAAGAATTTAAATACTATGTAATTCTTTTATTGTTATATTTTTCAAGTGATCATATTTTTAGTCTGTTTATACTTTTTTATGTATTGCTATGCAAATTGTTTACACCTTTAGTCAATTATTAAAAGTGCCTAATGAAATTTAATAAAAGCCTTTTACATTAAGAATAATATTTATTATTTTATCTTACACATATTCAAAGAGTAACTCTTCTTTATTTACATTTCACTTAATATGTCTAGGTCGCTTTACAAGGACAATATGCTTTTACATAAATTAGAAAATGATACATGATTTTGATGAATTGTATGACATCGACATACACTTAAACCTTCTAGTTTTCTTAAAAAAAAAAAATAAAATAAAAAAGATGGTTGTGAAACGCGAAAGATGGAGCATATTTATAGCACATATAAAACACTTCAGAGCATACAAAATTACTGCTTACTGTATAGAAAAATCTAAAGAGTTCTAAAGATCGCAGTATACAACGATGTTAGCTAGCATCTTACGTTAAGCTTACATCAACAATCCTTCAGCAATGATATTTAACATCTTGATGACAGAAAGGATTATTTCGCGTTACAAAATTTCGTTTCATTTTGTATTGGAACAAAAGACGCTTATTCTTCCCGTCTTCTTCGCAACTGAAGCGTCTCCTCTTCGGCACCATCATTATCAATTTCATTATAATTCTCATCTTCATCATTTCCATCTGCTTGCTCCTTTGGCTCTGGTAGTCTCGACCACCTAAAAATTGCATTTTTCAAATTTGTAATTATTAAATTCTTTAAGTAACGTACATTAATCTTAACATCATACCTAATCAACGTCTCAGGCGATCTAAAGAGGAAAACTAGTTTAGCGAAAAGATCTTCTTCGAGGCACAAATCTCCGCTTTCGCGAACGAGATAAATATCCAGGCACAGCCTTAATATTCGATCGACGTATGGTAAGTCTTCGAACATTATTCTCGGCGCCAAATCGCTCACCATTCGTTTCATGTAACTACTCACGAGAATGACCGCTGTAGTGTACAGTCCAAAAATTCTGAAAAATTCATCAAACATTTAAATGTTGCAAACCAAAGTGATAAATAAAGCGTTCTTTTAACAATCAATAAATCTTACCCCAAGCCGCTGATAAAGCTTAATAGACCTTCGGGAAATACTTTGTCATTGAACAGATACAACATAATGTACGAGCAATCGTTCAGCGGGATTTTATTCAAAGTCGCGTTGTTGGTGTCGTTGCAGCTTTCACGAATAGTAAACCATTGCTGGTGCAACGTATCGTTCGAAACGACCAACGTCACGTTACGATAATTGATGTCGTTGGTTTCCAGTAACGGCACATCGTCGTCAGGCACTCCTAAAATAATAATGACGTAATTGTAGCGTCGAGCGAAAAATAAAAACTTAAGGTCTTTCTAGCGATACTTACTGATCGGAAAGAGCGGCTTCATTAGCTGGGGTATCACGTTAGTGCCTCTACTCGTCACTTTTACAAACATGGGCAGAGCGTGCGGTAAGAAGACACTTTTATCCTTATATTTCGGTCCTTTGACCTCCACCATATCCAACGCCTCGAGTAAACCTTCGCGTATAGGATTGGGTTTTCCATCGGGTCCTCTAGGAGGTATTTTTATCTCTCTGGTCATTGTACTCTGACCCGGGGCATCTTTGGCCGGTGCTCTTCTCTCGATCTCCCACTCCACGTATATGGTAACTATCGCTTCCGACTGTAGTTCGTCTCTCAACCTGAAAAATGACCAAATCTTGTGTTCTTAGATTCTCTAAAGAGGTTGAAAGAAAAGCGCAAAATCATCGACAAACCTGTTCCTATCCGGTGGCGATATACCCCAAATTCTACCAGAATCAGTGCTGAGTTTTATCGCGGCAACGTCCTTGTAATCGTAGTTCTCCAAAAAGCTAACGGCTCTGCGGCCCTGGGGCGATGTCTCGTAAAGGTCTCGCAATTGATTGAAATTGTTTTCGTTGAACTGAGTGATAGAGCTGTTCTGGGCAGCTATCCGGTAAATCGGCACGTACGAGCCGATTCTGACGTTCAATCTGACCTCCTGCGGCAGATGAGAGATGCCGACTGTGCTGCCCAGGGCGAATATTAGCAGGGGGAACCAAATCATGCCGATCATGAGGAAAAGCGCCAATCCACCGACAACGTACTTGCCGAGCTGATCGATCTTCAAGCCGCGCTCGCGCGGATAGTCGTTTTCCATTCTTCGCATGCACTGCAAAACGAAATCATTGTCTTAGCCTCTTTATTTAGTTGGGATTGTAAAGTTTTTATTCCAATAGGTTTTACCTTGATTTGGTAAATGTTGGCGAATATGTCTTCCATTTTGAACCAATCCATTACAGCCATCGAAGTGTCGGTCCAAATCCAATCCATGACGGCTCTCATTTCAAACAAGAACGGAATCATCATGAATCTGCAAGACAAAAATTATTAATTTATATTTAAACGCTCTTTAAAATGGTTTTGTAATATTCTTATGATTTTTACCCTTTGAATAATACATAATGTACAACGGTAAAGCTTTGGCACAGGAAATTTCCGAGAATACGAGTTGGATAGCCAAGTCGTAATTGATAAGCTGCTAGTAATAAGTAGAAGCATTTTACCATGTACCATATTTGCGGTACGGTTCTGGTATTGAAGGATCTGGAATTTAAATCGAATAAATTTTTAGCGTAAGAATTGCATAATTTGTTTTCTTTTCAGCAAATTGTTCTCACCTTTCGGTGACACTCGGTAAAATGATGAACATCCAAACGTGAACACCGATTACTAGTACGTATTGAAATACTAGCTTTTTCGCTACCGATTTTTTCAAGTACAACGCCCTGTCGATTACAATTAACGCAAATTGTAACAGTAACATAAGTAAAAACGGCATTGGGACCTGATTTTCTGCAAAATACGTTACAACACCTTCGTCATCGTTTTGTTGTGCCTGAAAATTAATAATTCGTTGTATTTTCGAGATCCAAAACTCCCCTCACAAAAATGGTAATTTTTTGTTTCGACTTACGCCAAAAGATGAGAATCCAAAAATTAGAATGAGAAAATTCAAAAAGTCACAGAGAAACATGTAGGCGTACACGTTCGTTCTTTCTTTGCCGGTCGGATCGAGAATATTTTGAAAGAAATGTTTCGTAGGTTCCAAATGTTTCATCAATCTAAAAGTCACACATTAACGTCATTCAAAATTTCAAACATATACTATTCTCACGTATAATACTAACGTTAGTCGTATGGCACTTCGGAAATCCTGTTCAACGACATCTACTTTTGTACTTTGAATAACGACAAGCCTCTCGTGATCACCAATAGCACTGTTATCTGGTCCGTCGCCTTCGCCGTCTACGTGTAGCATTAAAACTCGACCTTTCGGAGTTACCACGTCGTTGCCTCTGTTGATCCTGCAGTTCATAAAAGACGCAACTTTTTCATTAACAAGCAAATTTTAATCGTTGCTATTTAAAAGGATCAATGTTTTTACTTTGCACTGGCATTTTCTTCGTTGTTATCTCCGGACATGTTTACGTTTTTTATAGTAGCTACAGCAAGACCCGAAGGTAGACCCTTTCGATGTTTCACAGGCGGCTCAGTCCATTGGCCCAGTGATTTCAGCATATACCTTGAATTTTAAAGGTACAAGATATGCTTTTCAACAAAATCAACCTTATTAAATAAAGTTTCTTTACCTATGGAAAAACACTACTAGAAGTAGCATCAAATCCCACATGGCGTAATTGGGATTGCGTTCAACGCCAATTATCTTAGCAGTGTCTCTTCTGTTCCAAATGAAAAATGCCGGCTGGCAGATGCACTTTATTATGACTATTACCTGGAATAAAAAAAATATTTATAATAACAATTTTCGCAGCTTCCATTTAATCGCGAGCGTAATTGATCAACCAACCTCGACGTAAGCAATAAGCGTGATCCAGAAGGTTTTCGACGGCCTTGGTATTGTGAGAGATCCCCAGAGGAAGACCATGAGTGGCAAAGGCGTTGACAAGAGCGATGCGTTCTCAATCTGATGCATGAACACCATGAAATAGCAGAGGAAACTCGAGTGCGCCAAAATACCGAACCAGATCGACGCAGCCAGTTGGATGATTGGCGGCTGATCCACTTCGGACAGCATGGCTTCCTCTTCCTCTTCGCGAGTGTGAACACCTCTTGCGAGTAGGGTACTGATTGCAAAACGATATGTTGTAGATTGTACGTGCTTAATTAGAAGATTTTACAATTAAATGTTATTCTTTTTTTAAGCTACAAAATTACGCGGATGACCGCCGACCACATCATGTAAGATGTAGCCGTAACTTTTTTTTTAGTACTTTGCATATTATTAGCTTAATGTATTCATTTGAAAAAGAAGCACATCGAAAGCTGTAAAATATCTCGAGGATATTTTGTTTTCTAAAAGTAGAGATAAAAAATGTCTTTGTACAGTTAAATTTTGTTCGCTTTTAAATCGCATGCTTTTTATAACATCGATTTCATATGTACAATTTGGCAGTATAAACATCGTGTATACAGCAAACATTAATTTACAATCCGTGCAATTTGAATTGTCGGTACCTAGAGGAGGATATATCCAATCCTCGCTCCATACTCGGAGCTAAAATTCGGATGTGTGGCACCGACAGGGAACTCTCCATCCTAGTACAAATAATACTACTTTTCTACTATTCAAAGAATTTTTCACACTTATTTTGCCACATTATTCACGAGTGCTTTTTTGTACAGTAGGTTAATGTCGTATTATCAAGTAAGACTTTTTCATTCGCGATTTTTTTTCTTGTATAGACTTTTAGTTTCAAATATTGTTATTATAACATTGACTAACATAAAATCCTACCTCTTTCTGCTCTCGGTATCTTGTCTGTGACTTGGTCCTTCCCCAGGATCTTCAACAATTTCGTCTTCATCTTCTATTGGCGATCTACAGAAGCAAGTGTTTTGCTACTACTGACTAATAATTTACAACTTATCATATATGATCGATTCGCAAGCGACTTTTTTCTCATCACTTCGAAAAACGTGAAAATTACAATTTCGTGAGTTAATTTTAAATTTATACATGAAACAAAAAATTATTATTTTCAAAAGAAATTTAAAATCGAGTTAGTGTCTAATATTTTTTTTCTACAGAAGCATATCTACTCAATTAAATATAAGACACACGGCTAATCGGATCAAAAAAGGATATCTCCAATGGATAATGAAAATATTAAATATCCTTTTTCAATGTACCACCTTACGTAAATAATATACGACACTTCGTCTCTCATATAAATTCATAAATTACCTTGGTCTCACAATTGGCTGCCAGATCTGACTGATACCTAACCGGGTACCTTGACGAAAATCTGGTTTAGCCTAAAAATAAATAAAAAAACGTTCAATATACATTCAACAAAATCACTCGATTTCAAATCTAGTCCCTCACCTTCAAGATTTTCTTTTCCTTCGCCAATATTTTTCTGACATATCTGTAATCGTTGGAGTATTGATTTAGACTTCTGGTGATCGTCACCATAACGCTGTTCATAAAAGCCCACAAGAACTTGAAGTACGTGGAGAAGGCAATTCCTTCCTCTTTCTTCTTATCGCTTTTAACGGACACCTTATCCAATTCCTCGAGCTCTTGTTCCGTCGGATCTTCGTCACTCGAGCTCATGGTCTCTTGCTCGGGTAGCTGAATATCACACACAGGAGATATATTAGTAATTGTTGAATAAAGCTGTTTTACAATTGATTATATTTTTTATGACAGCCTACGATGCAGATAATATAACCATTGAATGTTGCTGATGCATATTTTTTACATATTAGCTGTAAGCTGAATTACTACGTTTTTTATTTTAAATTATTGAGGTGCTTGAGCATCTGAAAGCATCGATTTCGGTGATTAAAAAAAAAAAAAACAAAAATTATACTCAGATACTATGCTCTACTTAGCAAGCTGCCTTTTTTTTACAGCCGAGACCTTATTAAATCAAAGTCGATTAATGCCTGTAGAAAAATTAGTACGAACGTACTTTGCATAAATAAGCAGAGTTTTCGGTGTCCTGAACCGATTTCAAAGGGTTTTAAGTGCCTTACAAAAAAACAACGTGATTTACAATATCTACTACACAAAAATAGAGAAGGAAATATTTAAAAGCACTAATAAAAGCAAAAGAATTAAATACACCATAAATAAAATATAAAGAAATAGTAGAGTGATTAGTGGTAACTACTGTATTCTTGACTTAATTCGTATACTTGACTCGAACGATTTACTTGTACTGATAGAGAGATATTCCGAGTAACACCTGAACGCAGTAAAGCATTTTTTTATATAAAAATAAAATGTTACTTTATAATCCATGAATGTCTTTGGTGAATCTGTTCATGTCTACAAAAAGCCCCGTGTACCTGTACACCGTCACACACACGCACACACAAATAGAGGAAAACGTGGAAAAAGAGAAACAAATATAGAAAAAAAAGAGCCCAAAATATACCATTATACATAAAAAAGTCACATTTTACTTTAAATACTCGCCCCACGCTAATCAACGTTCTAAAATATTAGCTCTTTACTGTAGAGATTCTTTGGATATTGTTTTGGTAATAATTTAAAAGAAGAGAGAGAGAGTGAAAGAGAGAAAGAGAAGAGAAAGGGAATTAGGACACAAAATACAATACAGCACTAAGAGCAGATAAGTAGATTGAAGATGAAGGAGTTTCGGAGGGCAGTCTCACGTCGGTAGCCGCGGCACTGTCGGTATCGGAACGTGCGCTCAGAAATGATATCGACGATTTCCTGCAGGGCCCCGCAGGCATACTCCTACGGCGCATTAGCAGTGCGTCCTTTCGGGTTCCTCCGTACAAAGCGACATGCGTCGCTATTTCAATGTCAGTATTAATCAGCGTGTTCATCAGCTGCAACGTTACACCATGGGTTTCGATTTTTCTTTCTTTTTCAAAACGCGTCAACTTTGTCTCTCGTACTCCCGGCTTGTGTATGTCGTCCACTGCGTGTGCAGCTTCTTTTTCTTTTTTTGTAATGTGATTGTGTTGTGTGTATGGGGTTTGTATGGGAGGTGTGTATTATGGCCCTATTGTTACCTATCACATTTTTGTGGCTCATAAAAAAAGATGTGGAGTTGTGTGTAGTGGTGTGACTATTGAGTTTAACGAATGGATAAGGGTAACTCATAAAACCAAATCAAAAGCCAATAAATTTATTTGCGAAAACTTCTATTACTGTAGCAATTGCGAGAGTCGTCTAAACTGGAATTAGCTAATTTTACTGTTTTGTTTAATTCTTTTTTCAATTGCTTTGGTCGGAATTGGCAATTGTTGTAAGCTCTAGTTGCTTTTTAATGAAATCACACTATGGTAATTGTTTTTTTAGTGTAAACTGTTGATTTTTGTGTGGTAAACAAGATCATGCAGACGAAAAATTTATTTGTAATTAATAATTGATATATTTTTTTTTTTTAAACTTTTACTAATAAATTTTTCGTGCCAATTATGTTGTAAAGTAGTGATGGTAATTGTTGTTGTAAAAGTAAAAATTTTGTTTAAGTGTGTCAGTTGTAAAAATAAATAGTTAAATGATTTCATCAATAAATTCTATAAATGGAAAACGAACGCACCTCTGAAATAGTCATCCTCCGATTTTTGTGCCTTTCATCATCTTTTTCCTTGTCGTCCTGGAAGAAATCGGTCAGATCGTCGTCGTCCATGTCGTCGAACATGTAGTAATCACCGGATCTTATCGCTGCGAAAAAGAATTATCATTTAGAACGTATTTTACTGTCTGTTTTTTTTATGTAAAAAGCAACAAAGTTACAACATGCGACAAGGATATGTACGGAAAATGTTAACGTCTAACTATGTATACGTACGACTAACATATAAGTTATGTTATAATAATTTACATTATTTTAATCTTAAAATTAACAATAGATTATGATCTACAAAATTTACAAGTTATTTACAGGAATAAAAAAAATGTTCATGAAATTAAATTTTGTAATTAAGATTCTTCAGTTATAAGTGGCGGGAGCAAGGGATAATGCAGGGCTGTAAAACAAAAACAAAAAATTTCACACTCTTTACCCTGTATGTGAGTTTTTGGCACTCGATGCCTATACATTGGTCGTTCGAGTTGTTTGTACAAAGAATCTGTGGGGCAAAAATGAAAACAAAAAAATAAAGAGAAAACGAAACAAAAGTAAATTCATTGATAATCTGCGCAACGTATGGCCCTATCCTGATAACTTTTAAAAAAATTGTTTGCTGAAAATATCAGAAAATCATTAACGTTGATACTTTAACAATTATATTTAAAGCGTCCATATTGTACGTATAGCGTTCCTTTGTGTATCTACATAACAGTGCCTCTATACGTATCCCTAAGGATCCCTTTTCCACACTTCTAGACGATTCTCGCATTGAAATATAATACAGAAGAGTAAATAGATCAGAGTATTCTCCCGAAGATCGAGAGGGCGTACAACCCTCTGTATCAAACACCCACGCATATACAGTCCACCCAGAGTTCGGCGAAGCTTATTTACAATGAGTAAACAATACATCGCTGTAGGCGCGGTCTAAGTTGAAGCCACGACATCGACGACGACAACGACGACGACTAAGGCTTTACATGTGTGATAGGAGTGCGGCGAGCGCGAGGCCGTCGAGATAATCGAGCGCCTCGGCGCGTTAATCAGCGAGCTCTCGGCGTAGCTGGACTGCCTGCGATGCCCATCGTCCTGCCGGCGCGAGTGATACGGCGGCGGCGAGAACACAGGGAAGGTCTCGTCGGGCGACGGGCCGCGAGGATTCAGCTCGCTGCTCGGAGGCGAGCCAAAGGATATGCGGCCCGGATCCAAGTAGCCCTCCAAGCTCACCGTCATCACTGCCGAGTTCGGCGACGGCGCTTGCAACAAGGATGCCGCTCGTGGCGTCAGTGGCACCGCCTCGTACTCGTCATCGTCCTCGTCGATCGGCGTTTGGTAGCCTTGGGGCGGTGTGCGCGTCGACGATAGGCACGACGACATGCTCGAGCTCCGTGCCAGAGGTGCTTCGCCCTCTTTTTGCGTTTGATTTTTTAATTTTATATATTGGTAAATTTCGCGATGACAATTAAAGTATTCGACTGATTCAATGAATTAGGTCTGTTTACGTATGTAGTTAGATTTTTGTCGCGCGTTTGAAAATAATTTGGCAACTGAAAAAGAAAGGAAAACATCGTTGCGAACAATGCGGAAATAGCGACTTACCGATTTTATGAGTCTCAGGTTCTCGATAATTCGGGCCTTGTATTTTTCTCTGGTTAGCTTTGATCTTGTCCATCTTAAATTTAATCTTCTGGAGCATTGCTTTCTCGATGTTCTCCTGCTCTTCGATGCGCTTTTGATGCAGCTCCTCGAGGAGTTCGGCACCTCGCGACGCTTGTATACTCATCGCCTTAGTCTCGTCGACGATGTAAAAGAAATAATAGCTGCGGAAGAGTCGCTTTTGCATTATCAGAAATGCGAAGCACAAACCGTCCCAAAACATGCCAACGTCGTTCTTATCCACCTCGCACGTATCATTATTATTGTTGAGATGAGAAGAAAGTACTAGCGATGGATCAAATTTACTGATGCACGCTATGCCCAGTAACTGAATCAACCAGCACACGGTGTTCTCCAACTAAATATTGATTGTAGAAGAGTGTTATTGTAAACTTGGTAACGGTAAGGAAAAAACAAGTAAGTATACTCACGTTTGATATAAATATGCAGCCTATACCTTGGAAAACTGATTTACAGAAAATGACAAATATATTATAACCAATCAAGATGTTCCACCATCTCAAGATGACCTGGATTGGTCGAAGGTAAAAGTCACTTCCTTGCCAAAGAAATATGAAGGCGCCAATTAAATAGCCGAGAGAAAATAAATTTGTTCTCTTTGTGCCTGCCAGAAACATACAAGCAAGCGTCGTCCACATCAAGCTCATCATAACACCTCGCTTGAATACATCCAGCCAATTGTGAATGTGCGTTACAAAGTCTTTCGTTGGATTAACGAAATTTGGCTTTTCCATATCCGCGTAGACCGAGTAATTGTGACCTGCCACAAATTCCTGGCCTGTCACTACGCTGCGGTGCTCTATTCGGAATACTATACTTTGACGGACTATCATCATTAACAAAACGAAATCACCTGTGATTGGAACAAAATGTTGAGTTGAGTTATTGCTGCTGATTTGTGGGTAGGATGCACAATGTATAAGACACACTTACAAATAAGTTTGGTTGCGATAGGTCGATGATCGGGATCCGGCAGTCCCATCCAGTCTTGTAGTCTCCTTAAAATTTCCGAATCTTGCCATGGATAATCTACGCAGTAACATAATTATTAATTATTGCTATACTTATAAATATATCGGATCATTTCACATAAACTTACCGATACATAGCCAGGGTGGTGGTGCAACAATCATGGCGTACTGTAGCGGTAATAATATAATGGCAAACAATTTCAATGCCGGCCAAATTTTCATAACAGTTTTACGGCTTATCGAGAACAGTATCAACAGCCAAATACTGTAAAGAACCGAATAGAAGTCGAGCCTTATACCGATAAGTACAACCATACCCATGAAACACAGTTCCAAGCCGAACTTGTAAAAGCCGTAATTGCAGAGGAACTTGAAACAAGGTATAACACCGGCATCGGCATCGGCACGCGTGAGATTTGGAAACATGTATATCGGGGAGCTGAGAGATTGCTTGTTTCTCTGACGATAGAACCATTGTCGAACCATTATTATAGGCCGAAGGGTTGTCAAACAAATCAAGACGATAGACCCTTGCAAAAGATTCAGCAGCGACATGTCCGCGTCGACTTTTCTCAAGCCAATCCATTCAGCCATGTTGTAGGTATTATTTTTCGGGACCGTTACGTTATTCTCAATAATTTCTTTCTGTTGAAAATTTTTTTTAATTATAATAAAGTAAAATAAAGCTTAATTGAAATGTACTTGCATAGCCTACCGTGCAATTTCGATTCCAGTCTTCGTGTTTTATGTAGTCTATTTGATAAAGCATTTTGATGACTATCAACACGGCAACAGCTGCCGCCATGAAATTTACGACCATTACCTGCAGCATTCTTCGAAAGTTTAGGCTAATGACTAATACGACGACAAAGCAGAAATTAATGGCACATATCTGGAATGAAAATGAAAAACGAATGTTGTCAACGATAATAAAAAAAGACGTAGATCAGTCGTAATTGGATTATTCGATTCTTACGTTGCTGATACAGTAGATCATAAAAGCAAAGAAAATTATTTTAGGTATGTGAAACTCGAAAAAGAGCCAAGTGTAGTTGTAAAAACTGTACAGGTGTTGGGTGACTTTTTTCATCAACGCTATTCTTTCTAATTTTGACATTTCTAAAAACATAAAATATTCATCATTAGAGATTGCGTGAATAAAGTTTAATTCGAATTTTAATACTGTTTACCTTTTAGTTCTCTTAAAGTATAAACATGCGACTCCTTTTCCGAAAATACTTCGCTAGGAGAAATGACTGGAGTTTTAGTAGGAGTGAATCCAAGACTGTCTTTTCTTGATTCATCGTCACTGTAATTGTGAAATATTAATTTTATTTACTTTTATCATAAAACTGATTTTAGTTAATAGGTAATTTAATACGCACGTTTTATTAAGATTCGTGATTTCCAGAAAATCATTGTGGAAATAATGCATTTGTAAAACTGAAATAATTACAAAAGACGTCGGTGTGAGAAGTTTAACAAATAAATCTTTGGTATCGTAACGTATCAGACCGATATCTTCTTGTCTGTAAACAACATTTTGGCATTAAATAAATTTATTACATATTCAAGAAAACTAACAACTTCAAATGTTATACTTACAAAGTCTTTGATATATGAAGATACTCTTCCCAATAACCAGGAAAAGCGGGGAATTGATATGTGTACACTAGTATCAACATCATAATGGAATATCCGATAACCGTTATCAAAAATCCATTCATCATCTTTCTCCACGCCACCCAAGATATCTAGAAACGACATAGATAATTTTAAGTTTTTTTAAAAAAAACTGTATAAAAACTATAAAAAAAATCCAAAAATATTCAAAATTCAAAAACAAAAGCTACCTAACAAGCGTACCTGGAACGTTATTATGAAAAGTAAAAAGAGCGTCATGTACACTATACGAAAGACCGTCATTCGTTCGCCGGCTATGCCACTGATAAACAGCATCAGAGCAACGACGCCTATCCAGTACTTGGTCAGCAATTTCTTGAGAAAAATCCCGACGTTTTTCATGAATTGACTCTTTATCTCGGGCTCGGCCTGAGTGCCCATCGCCGCCGTCGCCGTCGAGACTGACACGTGCAACGGGGCGACCATGTCACGGAGCGCCGAGGATCGCCGCTGCAGCATTCTCTCGGCCGAATACTGTCTCATTGTGATCCAAAACATCGTTAGGAATAGACACTGAAAAGTCATTAAAGAAGCTTTTGTTATCTTTTCGTCGCTCTTTTGCAATGAATCATTTATCATCCTTTTTTTTCTCTCTCAAACGCACTTTAACTATGATATGCCAGTGGCTCGTTTCGGACGACGATTCGTTGAGCCCGAATTCCGTCATGTTGATCCCGATAATGACGGTGGGCAGCTCTTGCTCGGTCAAATCCAGGCTGTACACGTACTGTATCAAAATCAAAATTATCGCGTAGGTCGCGATGAAGACCGAGCACTTGATCATCGATGCTCTCTTGTTGGGCACCATCCACAGGATCAGAGCCCACATTAGCAGTACGAAAGTCGTCCAGCTGTGATACATGATGCTCCAAGTCTAAAAGAGAAGATAAAAACTCCGAGTTTATTTCTTTCTATTTTTGTCAGACTCGTTTAAAAGAAAAAAAAAGGAATTCAAATTACCATCATAATGATGTTGGTAGCCAAGTAAGACGAATTAACGATGAGCTGGAAAACGGAAATAAGCGCCATGAAGATGTGCTCGACGACGCCCGGCTGCTCCTCCGACGCACCTGCAAGCAATATTGATTTTCTGCATTCCTATTAACCTCCGCAGCTTTTTAACCGGACAGGCCGATTAATATTCATTGCTCGTCACCTTCGCTAAGCGATTGCATTTGAATGCTGTCGTCCACGTGGCCGTCCTGCACTATGACGCTACCCGTTGAGTCCTGAAGCAATCCAGTACGCCCCGACCCAAATCGCATCAACTGCAACGGATAAGCACGCGTGAATGGAATTGATCGGATATCGTGGGACATCGATAAGGGGTATATACTTGTCGATTAATTAATCACACGCATTATTTGGAGAGAAATGAAAATTTGAGATCGTTAAGTAGTAACGAGAACAATCAAAGGTAAATAAAAATGTAACTTAAAACGTAAATGCAAAAACCATGCGTTATAAATCGTATATTGAATACACACTAAATACCACCACCACACATCGAATAAAATAAAGCTTGACAAATGCATTGCAAAGTTCGAGATTAAAGAATAAAATTAAGTTTGTACAATATGTAAATAAAAAATACTAAACTACCATTTTATACAACTTAAGAACTATTAACTATGGCTGTTTACTTCGTTTGCGACGTGCTAAGGTAGTGATTCGGCGACGAGTAAAAGCGATACCAAAAAAAAAAAAACGAATTCGGACATCTACTCTATAAAAATGACTAATCTATTGATGGCATTCACTTGAAAAATAAATAAATAAAAAGCGATACTGCAAATACGTACAGGTGTCCTTTCATTTGGATACTGCTGCTGGCTCGGAGCGTTTGTTCTCTAAAATATACAGCAAACTAATAGGTAATAGGCAACGAAAACAAAGTAATTGTTTTTTTTTCATAAGTGAAAAAAAGGAAAAATTAAGCAAAAATCGTTTAAGATGTTGTTGTACAGCAGCAAGTCTTCTGGTCATCTGAAATTAATGAAAAGCTTCCAAAGGAAAATATAACGTGTACACCTATATTACATTATTTCCCCTCGTACCTTATCCACCTTACAGCGCTATTTATAGAAATTGGCGTTAAGTATAAGCATTAATTAGCTGATTCTTCCAATGCACTAGCAATTTATAACAATGCACGATCATAATAAACGACAATATAATCAATACAACACCGTGTGTGTGAATGTGCGGAAATTTGTAAAATCATACTCGTTTACAGTAAAGAGCAGACAGAGTGAAAGAACATTAATAAGATCTAAAATTTTGAAAGAAAATCCAATCAAAACAAAAAATAAAAACAAATATTGTCAAACGTCGAAAAACAAAAAAAAAGTACGGCTCATGCAGGATATCTGGATCCTTACTCGAGCCTTTCTTCTCACGGATTGCCAGCGCTGCGAAGGTGTTCTTTTACGTATGGACACGTGCCGTGATAACGGCGTGTCCAGAGTTTCCAATTTGCCGCTTAGGCGCGTTCTTTGATTAGCCTGTAATGCCCGGTTAATAAAAGCAATACCGCTTAATACGGTGTTCGAGAAACGTACGTATTTCAACTTTTCCTTCGTTTACTTGTTTCTACAGTGAGACGTTACACCCGCTGAAGCTGATAAAAAAGCTTATGGCTTAACTAAGGTGATTCAACTGAATTTTCTTGGCGATACATGTTATTTCATAAAATTGAGCTTTAAAATAAAAAAACGTACGAGGTTGTGATTTAAGAAAATTCAATGATTAGCGGACTACGCAAGTTGTCAACATGTATTTTTAAACTAAGACTGCGATAAAATAGTTAATTAGGGATAAAAATATGTTAGCTGTTTTATACTTCGAGTACATTAGTTCCGGGAACAACTGTCAAGACTATGATACAAGTAAGCTATCTAAGATAAGTTTTTTTTAGTTCGTGATTTCAACTCTTAAATTACATTTCTAATATAGAACGCATCTCGTAGAATAGCGTGTTTAAATAAAGAGCTGAAATCATTAGTGGACAATTAAGTGGTCGTCTCGGAAAAACATTGAAAATTTGTTTCCCAAGTCGACCCTTAAACAAATCAACAAAATCAATCATGACAATAAAAACCTCGGAACTCGCTGGCCTCTTGAACAGGTATTTCGACTGGAGTGCCAGGACGAAGTACAGCAGGAACAGTCTGAGCTCGTAATTGAACACAGCTATGAGATTATCCTCGACCAACTCCGGAATCTTTGGATTACTGCAGTTCGTTGTGATGGACGTATTGAGCGCCAGGAACCTCGCCAAAGTGCCGTTCCACGGCAGGTATTCCTGTGGCCACTGATTCTGATAGGACAACAGTACGGTGATGTGCAGAGCGACGACGAACATGAGTAGCCGGCAAACGATGGCGAAGCCTCGTCTTAGCTCTCGGTGGGTCGCCCACCACGTGCCGGAAATGATGAAGGTGAGGAAGTAGAAGAAACCCTCGAATGACGGGTTCATCGCTGCGGTCCAGCATAGCGCTGCCAGTACGCCGTAGGTGCCGATGCCCCCGAAAAAGTCGTCAATCTACGAAAAGGCATTAATCGGTGTAAGATATTAAACGAAATGTTGAAAGGAGAATAATCAGTAACGTACCTTTGAGGCTCTGTCTTTGCGCTTCTTCTCAAACCGACGCAGAGACGTTTCGTCGTCGTCCATTAACAGCGGATTGGTCAATCTCCGCGAAATAAAGAAGATAACGAGGCCGGATAGAAAGACTACGATCTCCGGTGTCACCCAAATAACGTATTCCAGTGGATTCGCGTGATCCAGCCTTACCAAGCCGATGTGTCTCAAGAGCTTTTCCAGAAACTCGCCTGATTTCGTAACGAAGAAAGAAAAAAATAAGAAAATTTTAAACTATTTCGTTTGTCAATATAAATTATACGCTTGGACGTAATCTTACAGTTTTTTAACAGACGAGCGTAGGGCGGGAGTACCGCGAGGAATATTTGAAACGACATTATGGCCAAGCCGTTGAGAAAGCTCAGGCATATGCTGGATATTAGAAAACGCTTCATCGGCTTGCTGGATTGCCCGACTGCCGAGGCGTACATCGGCACGGGTATCAGCGGCGATATAAGTGCCAGCAGCAGGTAAGGCACGGACAAGCCCACTGGTCGCCATATTGCACCTGAAAATCCAAATCGCGATAATTTAAAAAAAAAAACGAATAAACAAAATACTATTTTTAAAAATATCGTACAATGAAAAAAAAAAGCTACAGCGGTTACGGTGAATCATCAAAATCGAACACGGACAATTTTGAATCGTCGGAGAGTGATATAGACACGCCCTTGGGCGCAGGGACGTTAGCGATCGGTGTCAATGGAAAACTAATAAGAAGAAAATAACGCGTTCATTTTTCACAGGGGGGGAGGATGGACAGGGGGAGGGGTAAAGTGATCGCGAGTCGTAACCCGACGAAATGGGATCCCGACGAAATTAATAAAAGGAGACGAGAGAGACCAGCACTATAGGGGGGAGGGGGGCGTTATAAATTTCCCGGCTGTAACCTACTTCCCGCTATCGCGGCTTGGAAAGAAAAGGAAGGGGCACGAGTTCTTTTAGGCCGGACGACGACGACAACGAATGGCGGAATTACACGCATACCGTCCTCGTTGATGATACATTAAGAATCGTGTTTCGCTGCTTTGCTCGGGCGTACACACACAGACACAGTGTATACGGCGTTCAGCCACCCCTTTTTCTACGCGACGACCTTTACTCGGGGGACGCTTTAACGGAGTTTTTAATATCGAGAGTTACCGGAGCCCCGAGGCTTTCTTATCGTCGTCGGAGTGTGAACTTTTATGGTTTTAATGGGGATGTTGCGCGGATTATCTATTCCAACGATTTAACGACGATTTTTATTAAGTGAAAAATGAGTTGAATGAAAAAAAAAAAGGTTTTTTTTCGGGATTTAGATTTAAACTGTTGTGGAATGTTGAGGGATTACGTGTCGTTAGCGTTAAAGTGGGTATCGTGATTTCATTCAAAGCGGTTTTTTGCCTGCAGCCTGTCGCTGGTCTAAATTTAGAGGGACTGTATTTCTTTCTCCTCCTCCCCCTGCTTTCCTAGATTTTGTTTTTCGGGTGCAAACCTATGGACTGCGCACACTATTTTCGTATTCCTAAACACGCTTTTATAAAAATGTTGATAGTAATAGAAATTCAATTGTACCGTTTCATTCGAGACTTGATGTTTCGTATTGAGAATAAAAAGTAATTTTTTTTAAATAAATTATAAAGATACTTACATAATGCCAAGACTACAGGAAAGAGTATCCTGGTTAGTCCGAAGTTCATAAAGTATCTTGGCATTTTTCCAATTTATCTGCTTGGCCCTCCTTGAAAAAGCAAAAAAGATTACATTTTTAGCCATTTTAATGATTTCCAAATGACAGGTAACATTGAAAAATCACAATTTTCACGATTTAAAGCCCTTTTTGACACTTTTTACAGCGTATTTCAGGCTACCTCAAAGCTCGACTCGGAATCAAACGCTGAGTGGGAATCGAACTCAAACACCTTCGAATTCCGAGTCCGACACTCAACCGTCCGAGCCAAACGCGGGCGCAATAAGCACTTTTATATTTAATCTCATAATGTAAACGCCCCGTTCCCAAACATATTAGAGCTGTCAGAAGGTTAAATGGCCGAGGCAAGCTTCATCACAAGTTATAATAACAAGGGTCCCTCAAAGACCTCCAGGCTGGCTAACCCACCTGTCTTGCATGGGAAATTTTTTTTTTTCGGACAATCGACGTGCGGCCTAGTTTCTGCTAACTGACAATGATGCGAGACCAATCCCATCCGATTTACGAGAATGGAAAAAAAATCTATTCTTGATTGTATAAACGACCCCGTCAGGAAAAGCTGCACCTTTCCGACTTTTATCAGATCCAAAGGGGTTACTAAAGAGCTCTCTCTCTTTTTTTTCTTTTTATTGAAACACGTGGCTGAAATTCGAGGCTTGAATAAAAAGGTAAAAGGCTTTCGAGCATACGTCAACGTTAAATTGTTTTCGAAAAGAAAGAATTGGTTTTTAGTAAAATTGACGATTAAAATAAAATGTTATATTCAAGGATTTTTATCTGTTGAGAAACCACATTTAAATGACTAGTAATTTTTTTTTGTTTTAAGATACTTAATAAACCTGTCGCTTTACAGTTATCGGAAGGTCGATTAATTTTTTTGCATACGCCGAGAGACTACAAACGATGAGATCATCTTTAATTAAATGTATTTAAAAAAATTATTAATTCCGACCTAAAACTAAAGTATGATATCATAATACGAGAGTAACTCGTTAAAAATTGGAAATATTAAACTACTTGCACAATCGACAGTTACAATGTATCCGCAGTTATACGATCCTGACACTTGCACGAACGTGCTTTTTTGCTGGTTTAGTCGAATAGATCGTGTTATACACGACGACAAGTGTCAATCTTAAAACTGTTTAAATATAGAAATGATGAAATTCATGTAACCTACTGAATATTAAAACGTAATATTTCTTCATAAAATTATTAACATAAAAAGGAATGAAAATTAGTCACGGATATTTGATACACACGGAGTGACAATCCAATTTCCTTTCACAAAATGTAAACTCGAATTAAAAGTCTTTAGGGAGCTCGAAGTAATACATCATCATTACGGACAGCCCTCTCGACTATCGTGTCGGTTTTTATTTCGTGCATAGGCGCATTTAAAAGGCTAAAAACATTGGTTTTAATTAGTGGAAACCAAAACGGAAAAGATAGACAATGCAGATTCGTGTTATTATCCGATAATTAAACGTACGAAACGGACTACAGGCCCGAGCGTTGTTTTCGATAAAGACGAAGATCCACAGGCCGATAATTATATTTTTGCCCTGGCTATCTGATGGGCCGGCTTGATGTATCGTGTCAACGTAATTGTTTTCATCGGCTGAAAAATGTGCTTCGTTATTTTGAGGAGAAGCTCGCTTTAATTAGTGGCTATTATTACGAGAATGGACGCGAAACAAGTCGAAATTATGTAAAAATACTTTTTTTCAAATTTTTACCAAAAAAAAAACAATAAAAGATCTACGCTAATACAATGTAGGTCGATATAAATTTTTCCCTGTAAACCTATATTTCCAAAATCATTTCTTAAGAATATTTGCCCAACGATATACACTTTGCGGCGGACAAGTGTAAACAAACTGTATTTATCCTCGATTCGTCCGCAAACACACGTATACACACTTACACGCACGTACACACACAGAGAGCGGCTGAAACCATTAAAACTGCTTTTATCTCTCCGCGTGCAGCCGCAACACGTCAAGCGTATCTAAACAGTATCGAAAAATCATCGCGATCGGATCTCTCACTTTCTTCTAGTTTTACCCACCTATAACGAGTGTCAGAATAGAGACGGCTGTATCTAATTGCGCGGCACACATAAAATCGGCAGGAGAGCACTCTGATTCCGTTGATATATATCGTGCGTGTGTGTGCACAGTGTCACGCCCCATTCGCGCCACCGCCACGGAATTCATTATGCCACACACGACGTCCATATAGGGAATAGACCTTTTTCCACCCTTTCCCCGCAAGTGCTGCGTGATGCATGCTACGGTTGAATAAAAGGGGTTAATTAAGCCCCCGGTGGCTCGACACGATTTCGCTGTTATTCTTTATTACCCTTATGCCATACTCTTTCTCTCTCTCTGCGCCTCTGCCTTCTTCCTTGCGCCAACCCTCTCGTGCTCTGCTGGGGCGTGCGTATATAAAAACAAATGGATTTCTTTTTAAGGGAGTGTAATTTATTTGACAAACTGATTGCAATGGAATGCTTTGTAGATAAGGGCCCTTGTTAATTTCGTTGGCTTGTCTTTACCGGGGGAAAATCCACGTGCTTTTATTTTAACGAGAAGAAGTGAAATTGATAGTGAATTGCGGTAGATTTTGATCTATTTTGTGAGATAACGGAAACTTTGGAGGAAATTAGTTATTTCTGTAAACGAAGTTTATCGAAAATTAGATCGTAATCTGTTCGATGTAACTAAATAAAATCTGCTTGATCTACAGCTTGATATCGATTTATTTCGAGCGGCATATTTTCAAACGTTATTTACTACCGTTTGGACAGATGCAATAAATACGTTCAACTATGAAATTACAACAACCACTAAACTAATTATATCGTCAAAAAAGTGTAAACGTAACGATATACTATTATCGAATTTTACTGCGTTGCATGAATATTTAATGGCTTTTAGTTTTCGTAATAACTACCGTAAACACACGTGTGTGCTAGCAAAAATATTATGCATAAGGTGGAATGTTAATTTAATGATCATACGTGCTTTTAACTCTTTTTTTTCGATTTCAATAGCTTTTCGCTCAAATTTAAATACGTTTAGATTAAACAAAGAAATAAATTATCACTTTTATGAGCAATGTTCGAACGTGAGTCATGAAACTTTAAATAGCTGCGATAATTAATAAATTGTAAATGACGATAATTTGCTCCAATTTCTTTTTTTTTCGAAACAATACATCAAGCCGTAGGCGTTTTCTAAGAAATTTTTTTAGTCACGTAAATATATATATATTGTTTTTCAGAAAACCTATATATAATTTTAGAATTCACGGCACTTCAGCCACTCTACTTCATAAAACTTTTGGTTGTTTGTAAACACAACACGATAAAAAGAAATTATTTCATTGCACAAGAGATTATAATTAAATCATCATTGTTTGCCCATGTCAAATAGACCATGATCTCACTTTACTCTACAACAACAGAGAAAGCTCGATTATCGATGTACATTATCTACAAGAGATAAGGCTCAATCGTGAAAAAAAATGAAGTAAGCGCGTTCGTCACAACACATATACCATTATTTTTTGTTCTAAAACCTTTATTTTCAGCGGAAAAAAAAGAAACTACCACAATGCGAATATTCTCTCGAAAATACCGGCTTCGAACACAAAGACTCTTCCGCGTCTTACCGCTACAGTTTTACAACGCCCCGTAAATCAACACAATCGTCAAACATCAAATATCACTCTTAATATTCCGGTCTTACATAACGCCAACGTTTATCCAGCGCAAGAAACAATCGACACAAAGGTACACCTCATACTACACATAATGAACGAAATATAATCAAACCCAGCAACATAGTTATTACAAGCCCACTCCCCCGCTCGGACGACCGGGGAAAATCACATCGCAGCTTCGATAATGAAGAAACCAGCGTTGCTAATTGAAATTCCACGCGTTAACACGTTTTACGACCGCCGGCGTATAGCGGCTTGGAACGTCCGCGCAAGCTTTAAGCCGAGCGCACGCGAGTCACCCGTAGTAGAGCTCAATCGCGAGACGCACGTTACGCACGACTTTATCGCTCGTATTACTCGGCGCAGCCACGCGCCGGAGGTTATCTTCGCGCGTCTAATGGGCAAGCCCGTTTTTTTTTCTTTTTTTTTTAATAAAATTTAACAGTCTACCGTTTTACCCCAATTTTTGTTATGCCGGTGCACCGAATGGATACTTTGAATTTTTATATTTAATATATTTGTTTTAGAAAGCTTACGACAGTCTATGATGGTATAACGTTAAAAAAGAAACAATGGGATGTCAAATATGTTTGGTGACGGATGCACTTTCGAAATAGCCGGAATAGATTAAAAATCGATGAAGCGCAACACACACAGCGCGTTGGAGTTTGGATCGTAAAAGTTAAAATAGACCAGCTAACGATTTTTCTTCGCTCTCTCGCGCGCACTTTGATGGTTCGGTTTCAAAAGCGCAATTATAACGTTTAGCGTCGCCTTGAAACAAATAAAACAAACGTTTTTGAAATGAAAAGAAAAAAATTTCTACAATTGCGCTAGCATAGTTTATGCAACGAGTCCAACTAAAGCAAATACGCATTGTTAAAACAACGCGTGGGCGTAAACACAACGACACAATTGCCGTTTCTCTCGGCCAATTTTCATTTTATCGCGTTTTAAACGCGTTCTTTTCTTTTTTTAAAGCGACATTTTCATACATCCGCATTATTTATATCGTACAACGAGATAAAACGAGCGAAACAATAATTTATGCTAATGAAATTAATCTCACACCTTACAAATACACAGACGCAATCCTTGAGCTGCGCGCGTCAACCAAGCGAAAAATATTAATAACAACAACAACATCGCGGAATAACCTTACTTGCTAATATCAGTAACACTGACAGTCCCTCGTTATTCGAGGATCGAAGCCAAGAGGATTTAACGGAAAACAAAAGCCCCGCAGAATCCTAATCTCGCAAATTGAACGAACAAATTTTTCCTTTTTTTATTTAGCCGGGATAACCCTTTCTGAGCGAGAGGTCAATCAGCTGATTGCGCTTGTACACATGTATACATATACGAGACGGAGATCAGAGTCGAGAGCTGACGAATGTCATTGAAAATCTCGGATTACTCCAGAAAACAAAGAACCGGCTAATTAACGGTATAAAAATATCGAGTACAAGCACGAGAGCTTTTACCTGTACGTTAGCAGACGTGGCTCGATCCGGAGTTCACAGCATCCTCCCCGGAGCTGGCTGAGATGAGGTTGGTCGGGCTGGAGAGCCGGTCGCCAAGTCCCCGGGCAGATAAACATGCGCTGTGCTAATGCTGGCCCGCACCACGCACACTAACACGCTGATCTCAGTCTTCTTATCGCTCTCTCTCTCTCTCTTTTGCTGCGCGACACCTGCGCTGCACACACGCATGAATAAAGAAAGACACACTAATCCCGGTCAGTCTCGATTAACCTCCGAGAGCGACATTATCACACTCGACCGAGGTTTATCCGTTTTTCCGGGAGAGAGCTTCTGTTTCGCCGGAAGAGCACAGACCCCCTCGTGTCAGCGGTATGTGAGAAACTACCGAGGGAGGAGAGAGAAGTGGCTTAGCAACGCGCGAACTTGATGCTCGTCAGCGTGAGACTGATGAACGCTGCCGCGCGGCTCTCTGGCGAAAAGCCGGCTTCGACGCTTACTATCCTCTGCTTATGTGTGGAGCTGTGTATGTATATACACATGCTGCGCCTTAGGGTTGGGCCACATAAGAGAAAATTTTTAGACGCGCATAGTTTCTTTGGTCAGTTGGCACTATCGGAATACTTCTAGTAACTCCTATGCGCGTTTTAGTGACACTTATGCGCGTTTCTCTTATGTGGCCCAACCCTTACCGTCGACGACGACGCAGCAGCGCGCACGCTCGATTTTTGAGTAGGCCTATAAACTCAGTGATGCTCGATTCGGCTGCGTTTACAAGGTCGTCTCTATCTCTCGCTCCCTCGCAGCTTCCCTCTGGTATTTATTGCGAAATTCAAAACAAAACTACACGCGTCGCGGAGCCGAACGATATTTTTTCGGTTCTGAATACGGTTGACCCGTTTTTAAAACCGTGTAAACCTATTTTACGCGGAGTGTATTTTTAGATCGAATAGTGCAACGTTTTTGATAAATAGTTTCGTTTTGTGTAATACTTTATTTTCGAGCTGGAATGTTGAATGCTCGATAGATTGAGATTTTATTATTTAAATATTTTTATATCAATTTTTGGAAATTTTCGAACATATTTCGTTTTTAAATTTATTCAAGATTTTCATTCGAATTACTTATTTCATTTATTTCGAAATAATTTGACAATTCGATCAATATGACAAGCTTAGATAAAATCTGAATCGTTATTAGAATCGATAAAATGCACTATGATCAGAACATACGCGATACATAATTTAAATAAAGTTTCAAACGAAAGCACCGATAACTGCAACAGCATTGGCCGGTAAAGTAGAAACGAAGTTTGAATTTTTAATCCAGTCATTTTCTGCGTTATCATAAGTGGAAACTGGTCGATACAATCGACTGCCTGCGAAAACTAGACCATTTTTTTTTTGTTCAAAGGTAGGATACCTATATAAAATCATAAATAAAATAACAATCGTTTATTTTTGTACGAAATTTATTAAGTTTTTTTTCTCTCAATAATTTGTAGTTTACGAACCTTTTTTTATACAATTAACGTGTGCACATCCTTCATACACGATCACGTCAAAACTTAACGATAAAATAGCTTACAAATTTTTCGCGCATTTTTCTCCCTTTTACAAATAAAACAAAAGCACTCAAACGTCCAGCTGTTTCATCATCCAATGGAAAAATCCGAGGACTGAAAAACTAAAGCTCAGCGGTATTGCAGTCGCTTTCGCCCATGCCCAGATACTGCGAATATAAAATGATTGTTTTTTTTTATTTGTTTAAATTATTTATTGTCCATTTGTATCACAACAATCTACATGTGTGTTTTGTTTGTTAAATTATCTTCGTTGTAGAAGCATATACACAGCCTAATTCGATGCGGTATATAGTCTAGCAACAGTTATTACATGGAAGCACATATACACATCAAAATACGATAAATCCGTTATAACAAAAATTGTATATCAGCCTTGTTTACTTATTTATAATGGTTAAACTACAATTTCGAATATTTACTAAATACTACATGACCAAATAAACTATATGGTAATTACTATAACGATAGTCGTCTAACATTACGTTTGGCTAAAATAAATAATTCAACGTCTTTGGTGATAAACCCTGACGTCGACGAGGTGTACAATATTTGTGCTACAATTAAAGCGTTATCCATTAACGATAATATGCGCCAGCGACGCATTATTTTAAAATTAAAACACCTACTCTACAAATGGTAAACAGAGATACGTGAAACTATGACAACAAATTAATGAAAATGATTCGTATAATAAAGACGGTTTGACAAAGGCGTGTGTTATGTGGGTCAAATGCTCCGTATCATTTTAAAACGCACATGCCCACTGAATACGCGCATATATGTTCTAAAAGCTCGTTTTCTCGGCTGGATGTACTTTTGATTTTTTACCATTTATGTATATACCAACGTGTATGGAATTAATCGTCATTCAGTTCTTAACTTTACCACAATTAATTCCGCACACGCGCGCTATAACGACATTCGGCAATGATCGATCAATGGGCACATGAGCGAGTCTATGGATATGCGATGGTCTTACAAGCGCTAGAACGAGCGAAATGTAGGCGTAAATGTTGTTTTATTCTCAAAAAAATCAAAAAAGAAAGTCATTTGTTATACTCGTAAGGATCGTCGGACACGGTGAACGGCGTTGGCGTCGGGATCGATCCACTTTCGAGTATGTACACGGGCTCGAGCGGCTTATCATCCACGTCCGTCTTCGTCCGTTCGATCTTGAAAACCACGTCCAAGCCCTCGACAACCTATAGCGAATTCAATGTGTCCATTCAATATCGTATATGCTCTCCAACCGATACATATTTACATTTCGAGCATTCGGATAAACCTCTCCGTCCTACTTTCTCCGTCGAGAAAACAGGACGATGGCGAGAGTGAGAAATGCAAAACGAACGCGCGAATATATACGTTCCCTCACCGAAAACAATGAGATTTTCTTTAAACGCGTGTACTTACCATGCCGAACACCGTGTGCTGGCCGTCGAGCCAGGGAGTCGCTATCGTCGTTATGAAGAATTGACAGCCATTCGTATTTTTGCCGGCGTTCGCCATGCTCACGAAGCCCGGGCCAACGTGATTGACATTGAAATTCTCGTCGTCGAAGTGCTTGCCGTAGATGCTTATCGAGCCCGAGCCGTCGCCTTGATCGATATCGCCTCCTGGCGAAAAATTACGCGAATCCAAAGTGTCAAATTCAATAACATTTGTTGCATTATTATTTCTATTGATATAAAACTGATCATAAGCGAACCTTGAATCATGAATTTTTTAATGACCCGATGAAATTTCGAGCCGGCGTAGGTTTTCCCGTCAATTCCCTCGGTGGCGATGGTGAGGAAGTTTTTCACGGTCTTCGGCGCGTCGTTGCCGAAAAGCCCGAGGATTATTCGGCCGGCCGGGTGATCGCCTATCATTACGTCGAAGTAGACTTGATCCGTAACTGTGTATCTCGTAGCCTGTGGACATAAGCGTTTTACAAAGGTATATATTGATTCGTCGAGCTGAAGTGTACGAGCAGGCTAGATTTTTTTTTATCGAGTAAAAAAAAAGTAGTGGATTAGCTGCTGGAATGACAAATGCTATTTAGAAGCTCGGAAATTTCCCTTTTATTGGGGCAAGGTTTTGAAAATCCCTCTCAAGACCAGACGTGCTTTTAAGCATAGACGCGTGGTTAGTAAACCTATGTGTGTGTGTGTGCGCGCGTGGGTGAGAGGGAGGCTCGTCCACAAAGTCAGAGCTGAAGCCTTACAGGCTGATGTGTATGAGAGTACAGCTTCGCGACACTGCCCTGCTAAACCGATTCTATTCTGCAACGTTTGATTACATTTTTTTTTGTTTAAACAATTTAGTTTCGTTATGATTCGTTGCTGCCTTTTATTATTCGAATTTGTTTATTTGAATATTTAAATTTTAACAGAGTTTAATTAGATGCACGACTTGATGATGAAATTTTTCGTAGTTTAAAACCAGCCGCTATTAAATAACGATTAATCTGCGATCAAAACGTTGAAAAAAAAAACGTAAAAGTGATTAGAAAACACTTGTTAATATAGAAACAAAGGCCTGGAAGGGAATCACAAGAGTATCTCAATAAATATTCCATTTGACGTCGAACCTTACTATTCTCTTGACTAACCCAATTTCGAGAAATTCAAATAATCACGCTCGCGTACACGCATGACGTTTTGCATAAACAATCCAGTCGTAAGAAAAAGTTCGTCACACTCGCGTCCGTCGAATCGGTCGGCAAAGAATGACAAAGTGAATCAGCATCTCCGCGCAACGTATCTCAAGAAGAAAAAAGACAAACAAACAGGAAAACAAACGGTAGTGGGGGAATATGGACAATAGAGAGTATACAAGAATAGAGTAGTATTCCATACCTGTGCGCCGTTACTTATCGCAATGGCGACGATAGCCGCGAGCAAGAGCCTCATGATTCACGCGTGGCCGCGCACGTCGTTGCAGAAAAAAAAAGAAAAATTCTCAATGGAAAATTGTGAAAAACCAAAAAAAAAAAAGAAACAACGTATGCGTGCGAGGGGGGACGCGCGAGCGACTATAAGAGGGTGGTGGTGCGCTCGGGGCGTGCTCGCTTCTTCCACTGAGCTGCGCGCTGCTCGCTCTCGGTCTCGCCTACTTATGTCTCGCCCTTCGCCGGGGTTTTATGCTCGTCCGCCCTCCCGGCTTTGCCTACTGGACACAGCCGGTATCCACCCGCGCTATCTATGATGCGTAGTATGACTCTTTGGCGCGCGAGAAACCGTGTCAAAGCTGATTAGGCGCAATTGTTAAACGATCCTCTCCTTTCGACGGATTTAGCCGTGTGTATAGGGACGCACCAGTGTGTGTGCGTGTGTTCGCGGGGGCCGTTTGATTGGCGCAAAGTACAGCGGGCGACCTTAGTTAACGCTCTGCGATTCCGATTGGCCTTTACAGTTTTGCATTCGAGAAAAAACTCTGCAGGCGAAATAACAGACTGGTTAGAACGAACGTTTCTCTGGATTATAAGCGGCGATTCGTCAAAAGTTGATGTTATAATGGACAGCGAGAAGTGCGCGCTCGCGAAAACAATGTTTCCGCGATATTTATTGCGCTCTATGTCTCTTTGTGCCTTCCGAGTTCTCTGGTTCTTTTTTTTTTTATTTATTCCTTTCCTAAAAAGGCACCGTCGTTTATGAAACGCGATTCTTAAAAGCGAAGCCCGCGCTTTGTTCTTATAGGAAAGTCATCGGCTGGATAATTGCCAAGAATATATCGCGCATTGAGCAACGTACAAATGACTTTCCTCGAAGCGAACAACGCGAAAATTCCATTTTTCTTTCCCCTATTAACGATAATTCGCTCGTCGACCGGACCACCGATAAATCTCCAAATTTTAACGACGTTAACCCAAAGAGGAGAAAAAAAAGCCACTTTCGGCAAAACCGGGCTGTGGTTCATTACGCGTGTTAAGCAAGTTAGTTATACCTCATTACCCGATACACATAACTATATATATAATATCCCGTTGAACATGTGCGTCTGTACGACTAGTAGGTGGGGGAGGGGAGAGGACATCAAAACAGCGGGGTCTCTCGCGCGGGGGGTGGGGGCTCCCTTTCACCGTAGCCGCAAAAAACCGGGCGCAGGCCGTTGCCCGGCTAAAAATCGCCGATAACAGGCGCAAACTTCCCGCAACTCACCAATACAAGCCCCCGATATATACCGGTCTACCTCTCTCTTTCTGGCGCACTGTACAGGCTCTCTCTCTCTCTCTCTCTCAAGAGAGCTTGCCTCGCGTGAATCCTTAAGCGCCCGGAGAAAAAAAAGAGCCGCGGCGGCGGCTGAACACTGTCCCGTTACTTGGAATATTATAAAAGCCGAGCGGCCGGTTGTGCGCGAGGTCAGTCGTCCCCCATGGATTCCCGCGGGCTCGTCTTCATCGCGCTGTCGCTGGCGCTGGCTAGCGGCTCGGTCCTCGAACGTCACAACCAGGAGGCTGATCTGTACGATGCCAAGACAAGCGAGATAGCCGACGAGCAGGTCACCTACGAGGGCGCGCAGATCTGGAGGATCCAGGCGAGCGATAAGAGCGAATTTCTCGATTATCTGCGCGATCGCGGAGGTTTGTTGTTGTGTGTTTATTTTTTTTTTTTGGGGGGGGATATGGGATTGCGTTTATTAAAGAGTTTTTGCTTTTGCAGATTTAACATTGTGGTCGGGCAACGACAGCGTCATCGACGCTTTAGTACTTCCTGACGTTATAGCCCGGGTCTCGCGCTTCCTGCACCAGAGGCACATCGACTACGACGTCGTCATACCGGATCTCCAGCAGGCGATCAATCACGAAAATCCAGAAAAATCACAAGAGGAAATCGAGGAACTCGAGGGCCGAAATGGTAACTCGACGCGGACGCCCGCATTTTCTATAATAACCTGCCTTTTTTTAAAACTTTGTTTACCTTTGTAAACCTGCTGCTATTACGCGTATACATGCGTTGCTTTTCATGCTTTTTAAATCACTAACATGCTTTGTTTGGAAGGGGATTCATACGCTTTTTGAAAAAGAAAACGAAAACAAATGCTTTTAATTGGTTATAATTAAATATCGCTTAGTATATTAAAACCGAGAGCTAGCCGAAAATCGACCGAGAAACAATGGTGGAAGAGAAGCCGGTGAAAGCATTGTCAGAGCACAATGAATGTAAAGATTTACGTGCTCGCCAATACTAAAAGAAACGAAGAAAAGTCACTTTGTATTCTACGCGAGCGCTTCGGCTCGGGGGAAGGTCGATAAACCGTCGATACTGTAATCCAGTAACCTACTTAGTTTTATGTATCCAGCGTGTCGATCTTCGCATATATGCGGGCCAGGCGTTGATAAATTTTAATGGGGAATATACGAAGACGCTGACAAAGGGAAATTAACGTTTTTACGACTGTGTTTACGCAAATAATGTTTTTTTTAATGTTATATACACACGCAACGACAATACGGAGATGAAAGAGCGGCAATAATTGAATTGACATATTGAAGTGATGTTTTAGCTCGCTATGCTTGGTGGAAGGCCTCGATGATGGGAATGCGTAGAAAGTATGCCTATAATTACCGCTATCCCATTGCTAATTCGTTAGAGGGTGAAGGTGATCGGCGGCCTTGGCAATGCAAGGGTGAGCTTCTGTAGTCCAAAGCTTTCGCTTCGCTGCTTCAGTCTCTAAATGCTTTTTTCGTTTTTTTTTTTATTCATGATTTTGCTATTAATACAAAAACCAGAAGCGAAAACTGAATCGGCGAAGCGACAATGGAGCAAGGTTGTTGGGCCGAAGGGTAGCTGAGAAGGGTGTCTTTCTTTTAACAGCCGCGCGCGCGCGTGATTCTTCTTTCCAGGACACCGCATGGAGTGGTCGACCTACCACGGGCTCGAGGACATTTATGGCTACCTCGACTACTTAAACTCCACTTACTCGGAAATTTGCTCCGTCAACGTAATTGGCTACTCCGTCGAAGGCCGTCCCCTCAAAGTACGTTCCCCTCCCCTTTGTAATATATAGATGCACGTGTACACCGTGTAATGTATATCGCGTGTATACAGACACGCGGGGTCCAAATCAAAATTGTGCAACGCCTAGAGAGACACGTTTACATAACACTCCGCGGAGATTGTTATTTCATTAAATTTGTCGCTTTAATCGGTTACATACAACACACACACACACACACACACACAATGCAAACAAGAATGAATTACCAAAGCCGTTGCACAAGTTGGCCTCTGTGTGTGTGTCTCTGCACCGAAATGCACTCGAGCGTGATTCGGCGCTTGAGTCACTTCTTTTACTTTTTGTGCCTTCGTTGGAGAGATAGAGCAATATTGTATAGCAATTGCGTCCTTGCAATCGTGTACAGGTGCTGCGCATAAGCAAGGGAGTAGAGGACGCCCCGGCGATCTGGATCGACGGTGGCATTCACGCTCGGGAGTGGATTTCGCCGGCTGTCGTCACTTACCTTATCGATTATCTGGTTGAGCACGCCGATAAGAGCGAGGTCGATTATTACATTTTGCCGGTCGTTAATCCTGATGGGTAATATTTCATTTTACTTTTATTCTTATCTCTTTTCTTTTTTACTTTAAATCAAGGGACGTACTTAAAATTCGCTACTCTTTCAGGTACAGGTACACGTTCCGCGGCGATCGGCTTTGGCGAAAGAACCGCGGCAACCGGGAAAAAGGCGGCGCCTGCGTCGGGGTCGATCTCAACCGTAACTTCCGCTACAAATGGGGCGGCATGGGCACGAGCAGGCAGCCCTGCCGCGAGATCTTCGCGGGCTCGGGTCCGTTCTCCGAGCCCGAGACCGCTTCGATCGAGCGATTCTTCGAGAATACCGGCGCCAATTTTAAGGTACGTAAGCGCAATACACAATCCCATTCTGTCTAAAAAAAAAATCTAACGTCTCTCGCATTCTCTTCCACAGGCGTACCTAACGTTCCACAGCTACGGCCAGTACATTCTCTACCCATGGGGCTACGACCGTAGGGTGCCACCGGACCACGAGGACCTGAACCGCGTGGGCAGGCGCATGGCAGCGGCGATGCGCTTGGCCACGGACTCCCGCAGCGAGTACACGGTCGGCAATAGCGCGACGACGCTTTACGCGGCGGCCGGCGGCGCCGACGACTGGGCCAAGGCCTATCTCAAGATCAAGTACACCTACACGATCGAGCTGCGCGACCGTGGCCAGAACGGCTTCGTACTGCCAGCGGCGCACATCAAGCCCACCGCGCTCGAGGGCCTGGCGGCTGTGAAGGTCGTCACCGAGGAGGTCCTCAAGCTCCGCCACTGATTTTACCTTGTTTATTATATGCCTGCTGTATTTTTATTTTATATGTAATCTAAGGAGAGATGAGATGTATCGGTATATTTATTTATTGCAGTCGCTCCGATGTACTTATTCCATTAGCGAGTAACTTTTGGCTTTTTTTTCATGAGGCTGAAAGATCGAATTTGTGATGACTTTTTTTGTACGTCTTTCTTTTAATTTAACGGCAGTGATATGTATATTTATTTTTTATGAATAAATGTGATTATTTATGTACGCAATACTTTACACGAAAAGCGACGTTTTTTATTTCAATCGGAGGTGGAAGAGCGCGTGATGGATCGACAGATCGGCAAAACTGGTTTTTCGATCGGACAATGTCCCGCTATAGGGTATATGCTGTTATGATCTCGCGAGACGAGAGCTGACCCAAGAGCGATATATCACGAAATTCATCGGAGAGAAACGGTTTTTCCTCTCGCCGAGGTCAGCCACCCATCCGTTATACACTCCTGTATATATACGCGAGAGATGTCGCAAATAGCCGACAATTCACTTGTACTTTCGTAAGCACTATCTCAAGGAGAGACAGATTGGGCATTATTCTTTTCGAGTGAAAATAGCGAGCGCAACGAGGTTGAAAAAAAAAGAGAGAGAATAACGCAATTTTTCTTCTTTTCGGTAACAAATAAAACTCAATTTATTTATACTATGTACATATTTATCAGATCTCATGGTACGACAATGCTCTGGAGGATATTATTTGTGACTCATTATGAAAAACTGGAGTATGCTCGGCATTGCTTTTCTTTTCCTTCTTCGATTTACTCTCGCGCGTTAATGATTCAGCATTATCTGATGGATCCATGTGACAAAGGCGGATACTCTCGTGTAGACCGACGGCGCGTTCCTGCCACCGCAGGGGAACAGTCCCCAAGACACGACTCCAATTACCTCGACCATGTCGAACGAGTTGGTAACGACGAGTGGTCCACCCGAGTCCCCCTGAAAGAAAATCGTCAAATTAAACCCAGTTTAATACAAACGAGAGATATAAAGAAACACTGTCGTACTTTACACGCCGACTGCGAGCCATCGAGTGGCCCGGTGCAGATGTTGGTCGGATGCAGAGGATTCCTGCCTTCCTTCTTGAGCCTCTCGTCTAGCGCCTCCTTGCACTCGTCGTAGTCGAGCAGCGGCAGAGTCGCCGCTTGGAGTACCTCAGGGGACTCGGGTCTCCGGCTCCGACTGATACTACCCCAGCCAGTGAGTATAGCATCGCCCCGGTGGGTCTGGTCGGGATAGGGTAGGGACGCCGTCGACACGTGATCGGTAAGCTCGAACGGCTTCTCCAGCTTCATCAGAGCGATGTCGAACGGTCCGACCGATCTGCCAAGAAAACGAACATTAGTTACCTTCTTTTTTAATCCATCCTTTCGTATGCAACGCATACCCCTTGTATTCAGGATAGACGAAGCTGTCCTCGACCATGCGGCTCTGCTCGGTCTCCTCACTGGCGCGGAGCTCGTGCTTGCCAGCGAGCACGATGTACTGGCCACCCGGGCGTTTGGGGGACAAGGTGACACAGTGTCCAGCGGTGAGTACCCAGCCGGCTGTGAGGAGAGTACCGCCGCACACGTGACGGGGCTTGATGCCGCGCTTCTTGTTCATCCAGTGCAGCGACACCTGCCACGGATGCCGGCCCTTCTCCGCGTCCTCGCCGCCTACGATGCGCGTCGGTCGCTCGGCCAACAGCGCCAGCTCCTCCTCTTCCGCTCCTGTTTCGAAAACGCGCGTTCAAAAGATCGCGCGTAACTCTCTGCCGACGGAAAATTTAACATGTCACAACTTACCATGGCAGTTATGTTGTTGAGCGGCAAACAGAACGGCAGACAGCACGAGGAGCAACAGTTTGAACATGTTAGAAGCCGAGAGTCGGGTAATAGTGCGGAAAGCGACGTCGAGCAAACACCAGCGTCGACTCGCGTCTACTCGAAGGCTTAGCAGACGACTGGCATAAAGCTCTCTCGGTTTCTCTCTCTCTCTCTCTCTCTCTCGATAGGGCACTTTCGAGAGAGTCGCGTTACGCCGGCACGCGGAAAAAAGATGTATGATCGCGCGGCTGTGGTTCCCGATCGGTTTCCGAGCTGTCCCCACCCGACCCGGCGCACAATCAGTTACACCAGAGCTCCCTCCCTCCCATCGATACCAGAGAGATCGAGAGATATAGAGAGCAGGTAGAGGGACAGGTAGGGGAGAGAGAGAGAGAAAAGGGGCGTTAAGCAAGACCAGCCGTGACCATTTTGCCAGAACAACGGAAGTAATTGTCGATGTAAAAGGCTAGTTTGAACAGAAAACGCGCCTTTTTCCGACTCGAGAGCTCCGCTTGTTTTTTTTTTTTACTTCTTCTTACCACTCATTGCTTACTCGGACTTGCGTATACGACTGCTGTTGTGGTGAGCGCTCTTACGTTAATTCAGCTGCTGGGCGTTTCGTCAGACGGTAAATAAAGGAAATACCGGTCTTGTTACTGGCTTGTTCTATTAGCACATTTGTGTGTTATTTACTGGTAAATCTTGGGGGGGGGGGAGGATTGTTTAATAAGCATAGGGATTTTTAATTGTTTGGATTTCATTTGTTTCTTGGGTGATTCGAAATAATAGAGCGTAGAAGCTGTGGTTTGCCAAAGTTCGTAGATTTATTGATGTTTATAAAGTAACTTATCAAAGTAGATCTAAAGAAAAATTAAATCAAGCTATGTACAAAAAATGTTAAGAGAGAAAGAGAGAGAGAAAAAAAAGAAATGTGTTAATTATTTTTCATGGTTTTACGTATCCAATCGACAAACGCGGACACCCGCACGAAAATAGCAGGCGCTCCATCAGCGGCGCAAGGATAAACCCCCCAGGATACGATTCCAACGAGTTTATTCACACCTTTGTCGCTTTTCTCGATCAATGGACCTCCAGAATCTCCCTAAAAACAAAATACGTTGTTTGTACATGCATCACCAAGAAAAAAGTTATCGAAAGTAAAGGTAGAATTATCACTTACGTTGCAAGTAGAAGATTCCCCGGTAAGCGGGCCAGTACAGAGATTCGTGTCGTGAATTTCCCACGGCTGCTTAAGCGCTTGCATGGCGTGCCGGCACAAGTCAAGCCCGACAATCGTGAGTGTGGCTTTTTGCAATTTGCTCGGCAAATCGGGCGTTTCGGTTCTCGACGTCGAGCCCCAGCCGGATACCACGACTTTACCTTTCGGCAAACTGTTCGCCTCCGGCAGGTCGATCGGGCTGACGTAGGCGTTGAATTTCAGCTGGCCGTCCAACTTTATGAGGGCTATGTCGAACGGTGAAATGCTTCTACGATTTGAAAAGAAAAAGATGTTTAATCCTTTTTTTCTTCTAAATATTTTGGGCGTTGTTGATGTACCTACCCACGATATTCACGATGGATGTAAATATGATCGATAAACGCCGTCTGCTCGGTTGTTTCCCTCGTGCTGATGGAATTTTTCCCTGCTTTGATAATCAACTGCTGATTCTCCGGTAAATCGTTGACACAGTGAGCCGCTGTCAATATCCATTTCTTGTCGATTATCGAGCCGCCGCATATGTGATGAACGAGAGGCGGACGGCCTAGTTGCAGGCTCACTTGATGCGGGAATTCACTTTTTCCCGCACCTGTACCACCGATAACTCGACTAATCTTGTATATGTCACTGAGCAGTGCGTCGCTTTGATTGTTTTCTGCAATTTTGTACGCGCAAATTTGTTATTTATTGAAAATTTATTACGTGGGTAATGGAAAGAAATTCTTACGTGCTGGCACGAGTGCCGAGAGGCAACTGAGAATGATGAGCGCAACGAACGACATTCTGATGTACTTGGTAATGCTGCGAGTATTGGGAGGACTGTATTATATAGGAAAAAAAAGAGCGCTTTATCGAAAATTATGATTTCGCGTGCAAATATGCGCGGCAATATTTTTTCTCGAGACGAGATTAATTTACCTGAATTAGAGGTATATTAATAGGAGCTTGTTTCCGAGTACTTTTTATCGCTAAACTGATAAGTTTGCACTATAATTGGAAATTACTGTTTTTCTTCTATGAATTTCGTGATATTCGAGAAAGAGTAACAAATATGATTTCATTTAGCGAACTGCTTACTTTTACGCGTAAAAGTATTGATTTAGTCTGGTATAAATAAAGACAAATAAAAAATGTGGTGAAGAATTTTATTTTCATTCTTTCTGCTTATGATTGTATTTTCCATATAATTCAGTTGTAATTACTGGTAACCCTGTGGATCCAATCGATAAAAGCTGAGACCCTCACGAAAACCGAGGGTGCGCCATATTTACTGCACGGTATGAAGCCCCAAGAAACCACACCGATGATCTCCCTTGTACCGTCAGGCCGTTTCATGGCCAGAGGCCCACCCGAGTCTCCCTGGAAATCGAAAACAATCACAGATTAAAAACACTCGTCATTGAATTAATATCGAATAAAGGTATACTTACACTACAAACGTTGTACTGTCCAGTCAACGGTCCAGTGCACACGTTTGAACTGTGCAGCTGCTGAGCCGCGCCAAACTGTTGGAGAACGTTGAAGCACTTGTTGATGTTCAAAATGGGCAGTGCTACCTTTTGCAAAATGTCCGGCATGATCGGTCGACTGGACCTCGATACCGATCCCCAGCCCGACAGCATAGCCATGCCGTGAGGAATACTCTGAGCTTTTGGCAAATTTATCGGCTTTACGTAATTGTCAAAGTGAAAAGGCGTCGACAGTTTCATTAGAGCCAAGTCGAACGGTCCAACTCCTCTGCGAGAATATTTTATTATTTGAGAAACAAGTGGGATGGCAAAAAAATGAAGATTTTTAACGCGACTCACCCCCTGTACAAGTGATGAATGAAGATCCGTTGAACGTAGGACACTTGCTGACTGCTCTCTCGCGATCTCAACGATACCTTGCCAGCTTTGACGATCAATCGCCGAGCATCTGTATTCCACACGCAGTGTCCGGCGGTTAATATCCATCTGCTCTTGATGATCGTACCGCCGCAGGTGTGAAAAGAGGCGTAATGCGAGCGTATTTGCAGGCTTATTTGGTAAGGAAACTCGCCCTTCCCGGCGTTTGTACCGCCAACGACGTAGTTCGTGCCATTTAGTTCAATCGAGTTGTCGCTTGGTTCGCTAAATAGCGTACCTTTGGTGGATGATAATAAAATGTATCATTTATATCTGAACGCGGAGCTATAAATAAAAATGTACTTACTCGCACAGGCAAAGGCTACGAGGCAGCTGAAAATAATGAGTTTCGTAGCCATTTTATCGGAGGATGTGAGCATCTCGTTCCGCATCTCTCGCTTTATATAGGCGGAGCAGTAAAAGCGATTTAAGAGTAATAACGTAGTCAGCGCTATTCCCATGAATAAATAATAAGTCATAGGAATACACGCTGTAATAATCATTTTTGAGAAGCTGAATGACGGGCATAGTTTGTTGCCTTTTTTTATAGGCGATATGGTTTATTTTGTTGGGTATGGTTTTTAAATTGAAACAAAATCAATTTTCAGTTTTTTTTCCTCTCTTTCGTTTATTCATACAATCGTATGTTACAAAATTAATTTTAAACGTGTCTAATGCAGCGTTAGCTGAAGTTTCGTAATTTTACATTTATAATTTTTCATCGAAAGTACATCGCTATATGATTATTTTAATATTTTGATTTGACTACTCATCGCTTTCGCGCTATTACAATTCTATAATAAATAATTGAATAAATATAAATTATAAATTATGAGAACACAGTGGTTTACAAAATAAATATACAAGCGTTAGAAGAACAACGCAATTTACATACAAATAAGTTATTCCGGTAACAATAGCACATATAGGATCGTTACATCTACATCTACGTCGCTCACCAAAAAATCCAATAAAAAAAAACGTCTTCATTCACTCGATCATACGTGTCTTCATTTCGAATCTGTACATTGTGTCCACGTATTGTTTTATCATTACGAAAAAAAAACAAAACACATAATTTTTTCAAGACAATCTTCAACTGGTTTCGTGCAATAGTCGTACTAGTCGACACTGGGTCAAGCACCAGAATTCGCAGACAGTATCGTCGAATTAAATATAACATAAGCTCGCGCCATACATGTATACGAACGTTCTCTACAATAAAGAGACTCCGAAGCGTAAAAACGATCCTCTCTCTCTCACGCCTTTTATCTGCGAGCTCGATCTGCGATCGTTAAACTCGAGTGTACACACCATATCAAGCTCACACATCATCCATCATTACGTTGCACTGCACAACAGTCTTTGTTCCCAGGCTATGATCATAGACGACAAAGCCGCAGCGTAGAACACATATCGATAATCCATCTCTCTCTCTCTCTCCGCAGCTATACGTCACCTCGTACGTGTGGATAATCGTCATCAAGTGTTGGAATTGGTTGCAGTCATGCGCGCGATAACCCGGAGGCCGGCCCAGGTCTCCCTCGCCGTCGGTATGATTTGCGACGCCGGCAGTAGGAAGCCGTAATTGCCGCGATCCCGTAGCTCCATCGTAAAGGCGTTCTTGACTCCGGCCACCGCCTTAGCCCAGTCGTCCGAGGAACCTGCGCGCGAGATAGTGTTATTCCAGTTTTAAATCGCATTCGCCGACTTATAGCAGAAAGGAAGGAGGAGGAGGAATAGAGTATGGTGTAAAGGATGTAAATAGCGCCTGGAGGGATACGTTGGGTGTGCCATTAATCAGGCTATCTCTCTCTCTCTCACCTGTCGTCGGATACAAGAGCTCGGCGGCTGGTCCGACTCTGTACTCGGTGCCGTGCACCTTGGCTATTGCCTTTTTCGCCTTGTTCGCTATGTTCATCAAGTTGTCGAAGTCGGCGGGCCGGCTGCGTGTGAAACCCCAGGGCACGAGGAGCATTTGAGAATAGGAGTGCAGAGTCAGGTAGGTCCTAAGTAGGGAAGAGCGTATATACAGTTAGGTCGGTAAGTAGTACGCAACAATGACGGGCCGCGCGCACACACGCACGCGGCTGCCATTTAACCGAGAGCGGCGATGATGATAAAATGGAAAAAGAAACGACGACGACGACGCTTGCTCTTTCTCTGCTGGGAGAATTTGAGCCAGTTTCACTGCTCGACTTGCTTGGTTTTCTTTTTCTTTGGCTTCTTTTTTTTTTTTTTTTGTTGTTGTTTTACTTGACTTTCGTGAAAGTGCACCGATGGGAGAACGAGCTTTATATCTTTATTTTTTTTTTTTGTGGTAATTGAGAGGTGTTGCTGGGTTTACTTTTTTCCTTATCGATGTTCTTTTCTTTTTAGGGAAATTCGCAGATATGAAAATATTGAATTTCATCGGGAATTGATGGAACTGGTTAGACGAGTTTCGATAGTGAAGTTCGAATTGCTTATTTACCGAATGTTTATTGAAATCGGATTTTTAACGGCAGTCGCGCCAATTGCGCAATAAACATTGCATATCGAATTGATTTGAATGATTATTAAAAACTTTCGAGAAAGAGAGATAAAATTAATTCGATCGAAAGGCGAGCTTATGAAGATAAACGACATTGCTCTCTCACCTTATGGTCTTTTTATTCTTCATAATGTAATTGGCAATGGCTCGGGTTTCGGGCTCGGAGAAAGGGCTGGGACCGGCGTAAGTATCGTGGCACGGATCGGTACTGGCGCCAGCCTTGTCCTCGCCCCAATGGATATTGAAATTCCGATTCGGATCGACGCCTTCGCAGCTGCCGAACAGCCACTTCGTGTAGTGGGATATCAAGTGCATGAAGCCCGGTGCTTGCCTGAATGAAAAAAATAAAGAAGATCGTTATTCGGTCGTATTTATTTGAATGGCTTAAGCGAATAATTATTAATTTTAATTGGGCCTGTTAACTGTTTCGAGTAACTTTTTTTTTATTTATCGCTCGTAAAAAAGCTCTTGGCAGAGGCAATTACGACGCGCAAATTGAATCGTAAATAGCGCGGAGATTCTAAACCCCATTTTTGAACAGGAGTTTATGTATATGATGTATAATAATTGACACTTTAGCGTCGCCGTTTTTCCGCGGCGCGACATAAAAAAAATACAAGTTACACTTGAAAGAAATACACATACTTTGCAGAGATCCGATATATTAATTTGACAGGAGTGACTCGCTTACCTCGACTCATCACCCGACTCCTGATCGTGCGTGCTCCGAGTTTTCCGCCAAAGTCGGTCGTTCGTGTGGGTAAACTCGTAGCCGTCCGGATTAGCGATTGGCATTATAATCCAATCGCTGATGTCCAACAGACGGGTGTAATTTGCATTTTTCTCCACCAATTGATTGAGTATGTAGGTTGCCACGGCCGTGCTTATCCATTCTCGCGCGTGCATTCCTGCAAGCCAGGAGAGAGTACGGTAATCAGTCAAAGTTTAAAAAAGAGCAAACTATGTTTTTTTTTTGCATTTCTTATACAAACGCCCGTTTGTTAAAATAATTTTTTAGGGTAAGACGTGACTTGGCCTGCTGATTAACGCTTTCTGCGATTTTAAATGAGAAAATTAAAAGGCACGAGTGAGAAGTGTCGTATTCATAAGCGTAAGCGGAGAGAGAGATTTGTGGTTTAACATGCTAAAAGGCTACCGCTTCTCCTCGCTTCGCTTTACAGTCCCACGCGAGCGAGTAAACGGTTCTTCGCCAACTGTACGTGCATGAGATTAAGCGATTTTCTCTCTCTCTCTCGAAAGGAGTGCGCGCCGGCACTCGCTTTTTGGGAAGCGAGAGTTGATTTAACGAGGGAGGGACAATTTTACCTGCGTCGATCCACATTGCCGGCTTGGGCTCTCCGTTCTTGTTGGCGCCCGTTGATATTTTTATGATTTTTAGCGGTCGGTCCTCGAAGCTTTGGCCTATCGATATCACCTCGACGATTTGGGGATATTTCTGGGCAAGGTAATCGAGGTAATCCATGACGTCTGGAAAAGATTTTAATTTATCGAGTTAGAGGCATGTGGTTAGTGAATTATTAAATAGAGAGACCGAGTGTTGTACCTTTGTAACGGTGATACTGTTTCCACGTCATCAAGTGACCCTGCGACGAATACAAATCTTGGCGTCGTTCTTTTGGCATTCTTGGATTTTGCAATTTTATGGCTTTCTGCGCGATTCGCCAATGAAAAAAAAGATTGAAATTAAAGCATGACAAATTTTGCGATCGAAGCTTTTGTAAAACGTACCTCGAGATCCGATATCAGCATAACGTAATTGATGTTCTTCTTCCTCAGAAACTCCTTGACGTCGTTCAGCACTACAGGCGACACCAGAATATCCGTAGCTCTAAAACACAACACCAAAACAATCTCATCAAAACCACCATCACCCCAACACACAAAAATATCCCAAAAAATCAAAAATAATCCTCACTTGTCCTTAACCGGATTGGTCCAAAACCTAACGTCATCAGGTTCGTTCTCCCTTAGCTCCAGCAGCCTCTGCACGTGTTTCAGGGTCTTAGGCGTGATCCTTAACAGCTGATGTCCCCTGTAATCCACAGAGCTATCCGCGTAGCTCGTCTCCTCGTCCTCGTCCTCGAATATCATGCCACCGATGAACTTGCCGACCATACCCACAGCCGACTCTAGCATTCCGAAAAACGAAAAGCCACGTCCTCGTGTTGTTCTCTCCAACCAACGTTGCCAGGATGGTCTCCGAGTCCAGCTGCTATCGTCGTCCTCGTCGACGACAACTCGCTGCTCTACCTCCTCCGTCACTTTTTCTTCGGGCCAACTTTCTTCCTCCTTTACGCGCGACTCGTTTTCAAGCCGGTCATCCGTGTTACTGCTGCCGCTGCTGTTAAAAACGTTCGTGGCTTAGTTTATTTAAACTCCAAGTCGCCGGAGTCGCGCGTTGATTTAGTCCGAGAGTCTCGACACTGGAAAGCCGCGAGAGACGCAGAGAGGAGTGCTTTGTGAGAAAGCAAAAAAATTAAAAAAAAAAAAAACAAGAGAGGGACACTTTTGGAACGAAAGAATAATACGAATGGAGCAACGGTATCATTGTTCGGGGAAAAGCCTCTTCTCGACGCTTCTTCCTCTTGTTTTGCTCGCGTATCCAGCAATCCAGCTTGTTACGACTCTTCTTTCTTTCTTTCTTTTTTTTTGGAGGGATGCTTGAAAAATCGCTAGCACACTTTCATCGGGAGAGGAAAGCTATTAAGCGAGTATGTTTACGACTTCCGTTAAGCACGGGATGAAAAAAATAAAAAGAGCGTTATGTTCGCGTCCGTTTGGGATTTATCGATGATTAAAGATCGGTGACAAGTATTTTTGTTATCGTCGAGAAATCAATTTTTCGTATGGTTAACCAGGATGATCGACGATCTTCGACGATTGTAATGCGATTCTAATTACGGGACGCCTGCTACGCCGCGCTGACTTTGATGCATGTCTTACTTTTAAGCCTCCTTACGTGGCGTACATACACACGATGTTTGATATATACGCTACGGCTGTATACGGTCAGGCAAAGCTCTCTCGATCGCGAGTACGTTAATAAATTTTAATATTTGACTCGTATGCGAGATAACGGGGGATTAGACGCTTGTCGCGTCGGCGACATCATTAATATAACGATTGTTCCTTTTTTCGTTGTTATGGTCGTCGTTGCGAAAGTGATCGAAACTACGAGGCCTGCACTGGGAAGTGTAATTATGGGACGGCGAACGAGGGAAAGTTCGTGAGGCTTGATTACGAGAGAGGATAGGGAGAATGTTGCGTTACAGGTGCGTCCTTAGCCGATAAGATAAGCAAATAAATCAGCGAGAAAGTTGATTAGAATCCGATGGATCTCGCGAGGTTGCGCTTATGGAAGTCCCGGGGCTTTAAGTAGAACTCTCGAGCAATTATCACTAGCGAGAGAGCAGGTGCGTTGACGTTTTTGGTATACGTGCGCCTGGCTACTTTCCTCGCCAGCTTTTACATCGGCAAATTGAGAAAGAAGCGTTTTTTCTTTATTTTTTTTTTGTTTGGGGGAGAGATGGGAGTGGAGAGAGAGAAAGGTTGTTAAGTTTTATGGGGGGGCTTTTGGAAAAAAGGTATGAGAGTAGTTGCGGCGAGTGGTTTTTTCGTACAATCGGCGTAATGGTTAAGTTGGGGTAATGCCGGTAGTCGTAAATTTTGAAAATTGTTTTGTTGCGAAAACGTTGGCTTTTGGTACGGGGTTACCTTCAGCGAAGTGATTTTGTGATTTTGCAAGGGACAATTTTCTTTTTTCTTTGACGAATTATGTTAATAAGGTATATTCGCGTGCGCGGATCAGATAAATCGAGTAGACTTGTAATAGCTACCTTACGCGGGGGATACGCAGTTACCGATATGCATAAATCGGCAGCAAAATAAATAGTACTATATCTCCAAAAACAAAAAAGAGAACAAACAACGCCAAACGTACCTTGAATTCGCTAGAACCGTCTGCACGTAGAACTTGCCGTCCCTATTAACGAGATATCCGCTGACGTTTTTCGGCAGATTCCTCAGAAAATCCATCCTCTGTCCATCGACCTGTACCAGCAGTATCGCCATCAAGGCGCACAAGCCCAACGCGCCCTTCATCCTTGAAACCGATTAACCGTAGTCGTCACATCAAGGGCCCGAAACACGCACACCCGCACTTGCTTCGATTTTCAAGAGCAGCTTGAAAAAAGGCCCCTGCCCGGCTCGAAAGTTACTCGCCGACTGAAAGAGAGAAGCGCCGGCGAACCGGTCCCAAGGACAGGCAAAGAGAGGGGCCCCCGTGTGCAGCTACTGCCCTCTCCCCTCCCGCGACAGATTCACTGACCCATCTCTCTCTCTCACTCTTTCGAGAAGGTGAAAAGGAGGGGGAGTCTTTTCGACTTTCGCGGCCTAAACATGGGCGTAGTCTCGGATATCTCGGTAGCCCGATTTACCGGTTTTCCTCGAGAGCGAGGGTATGCACGCTGTACACGTGGTTCAAAGGATTCTCTTTTGGACGGTTTGTAAAGTACTGGTTATGCCGCGGGTTTAATTGGTATGTGAGCTTGTTTGGTTTACTAATGAGTTTTGGATTCGAGAATCTGGGTGGATCGTTTGATACAGAACGAGTGTTGATTTGAAATTGAACGTAAATGGTGTTTTAGAATTTAATTTTTGCAAATTACGTTTTATGTTGAAGTCGACGACGATTATACTACTATACGGATTTTAATTGGCGCTTGATTATCGCGTTAATTATAATGGGGAAGTCGAGGAGAAACGATTTTACAACGTTGTAAATTTGAATGGTTTAAATTTTATTCGAATTAATAGCTCGAGAGCTTTATCGTTCGAATCTAAGCGCGGCAGCATAGAAACCCCGACTACTCGAAATTTCGAACAATCACGTATAGAAAAGAATCTGTACTCTCCTTTATTGCAATGTGTGCACATCCATCCCTGATGAAATTATCTCAAACGCCCCAGCCAACATCGGCATCAAAGCCAACCATAGAACAATCCCAGGGCTCCGTACGATCTATAAAAGAACAGTGGAGAGTCGTAATAAAAAAAGAAACAAAAGAAGAAAAAAAGGAAGAACGAAGTAGCCGGTATAGTGCAACTGTAAAAAAGAAGTAAATTCCGCCGAGTGGATTGGTGGTGGAGGAGGCATGCGCTGACACACAATTCCCAAGTTGGCCAGCGCGCGCTCGCGAGTATATAGAAGCCGAGAGATATCGCGGCGCGGTCAGGTCGAGGTCCGCGCCAGCCAGCCGAGCCAGTAGGTCAGCGAATTTGCCGTTAGTTCGAAGACTCTCTTACCTAACGTCATCCCACGACTCTCTGCGGGGCTTTCGGTGCTGGTGTGACGTAGTATAGTTCGTTTTCGGGACTCCGTCGCGCTCCGATTGACGCTTCGACACTCGTGTCGCGCATCTTGGATAATTTTTTTTTTTTTTGAAAAAGTGGGGCTTTTGAAAGTAAAGACTACGGCGGGGGAAATGGATGTTAATCGGTGCTTGTTTAGAGCTGGAGGCTTACTCTCGCTTCGCTGCGGTTTCAGGTTGTACCGCGAGACGCTGGCTTTTAATCTTGGGGATAAGGGAAGTCGAGTGTAATGTTGATTAAGCGTGTGGGATTTGGTGAGGCGTTTGAAGATTTTTTTTTTTTGCTTTTTTTTAGGGTAATTACAGTGGGCGGTTTTGTAAAACAAATATTTTGGGTATTTTGATTAATCGTTTCTTTGTATCGAGGTGGACGGTAAATTAACGAGGTGGAAGTGATTTGACATGAATAACCTGTAATCGTTGACGCATAGACCGTGAATGAGTCAGAACGTGTAATTTTGAACGTCTGGAAAACATAGGTTCCTACGTAACGGGACACTGTCAAATACTGTCCTCCGGCATCAGAAGTTAATGGCTGTATGTATATAACGTTCGTTTGTCATATTAACAGTTATATCCTAGCCGACGGGTAGAAATTGAAAGAAAGAAAAAGAAAGAAATATAGTCGCATTTCAATGAGGTACTTGAAACATTTTCGATTTTGAAGCTGGAAGACAGCATGAGGACGGCGTGGATTGACAAGTGAGTCTCGAGTGAGCGGTCGAATGGAATCTCAAAGGCGGTGTTGTGCATTGAATATACTTTATTGTTATACATGGAATTATGCAATACTTATACTCTTGTACGACAATAAAATCGTGGCACAAACATACATCGGTTAAAGCATTATAGTATAATTACATTAACAATAATAATAATGACTGAAATTAAATTACACAAAGAAAAATACAATAAAATTATGTTAGTAATACATGGACTGGCGAGAAAAAAAAATAAAAAATATTACAGTAAAAATCGGCTCCGTGCAATGGAAAATAATTTCAGTATTTTTTTTAAAACATCTGTATAATTTACGCCATAAATTTATATCTATATATTATTCACGTAAAACGCTATATGTTACACGTAAAATTACAAGTAAATGATCTGACGTTATTATTGCTCGAATTTTGACTAGTACGCACATAGCATCGTATATATCTCCATTCGAAAATATCCCAAAAATATGCATTTCATCCATCTCAACAAAACAAAATACGATTTCAATAAATTAGAATGGTTACACATCCTTCTCGCGTACGAAAAAAAAGGTAAATAACAAAGCTTACATTTGCACAAAAGCGACAAAAAGTAAATATTTCGAAAATATTGTCGTACCTGTTTTTATGTATTAATTGACTGTTTATAATCATCTTTAAAGACTTGATGTGAATTGAGATTCATACTATTTTTTTTCAATTTTATATAATAAAAAAAATTTTAAGTTCTATGTCATAACTAACGGAATAGAGCTCTAAAAATGGCAAGAGTCTAAAGGTTATTACCTTAAGATATTTGTGATGCTTTTTTTATAATAGACATACATGTTTTTCTTTCTTAGCAGGTCTCGAAAAATACCCTTGATAGCATTCACTTATAAGCTTGCAACTGGCTCATTTATATTGACGCAACGTTTTTGTCTTTTTGTCAATTTAAAATTTGAAAAAAAGACAGTTAACAAAGTTACCTTAAGCAAATGGGTGATTAAAATCTTTGAATCATAAAAAAATCTTAATGTATGACTAAGAATTTGATTTTAAAATTATATCATTATATAAATTACTTAGAAGTTACGATCTACAAATGTAAATATATTATTTTTAAGGCACAACTTAAATTGTTTATTATACAGCTTTGTCACATTAAACGCTATTTATTATTTTTTAAATATATTACAAATTAAGTTAAAAGCAATCGATTTTATTTATTATTTCGCCAAATTATTTGTTATGACCACCTCAATGCTTCTTCGTATCGTTTTCAAACGTCGCTGTGTTTCGTATATCGCATAATCGCTTCTTAACCAAGCACTTTTTCTCTCAGTCGCTTCGTATTTTATCCATTTAAATAGACTTAGGCGCTACCTTTCTTACATAAGGCGAGAGTGTTATATACATTTATAAACATTTTCTTTATCTGCATTTATTAGACCTAACAAAACAAAGACGACAAATTTATGTTAGATTTGAGACAGTTTGCACGACAAAACCAGAGTACACAATCACACGTAGTTACTTATAAACGATATACTTTCTACGCAGACTCGCTACGTACACCGTTAGTTTTTTTTTATTACGAATGCTAACGACGAATCTTTTCTATTTCTTCAAATCATCATTACTCGTGAAGTTAAAAGTGGAACACACAAAGGACAAAATTCAATTTTCAAGTCTTGTTTTTTTTTTTTTAACGACGGCTTGATAATATGTATTTCAAAGAAGTAATTGACGTTCTACTTTGAATGATATTGTAAAATTTATAAAAAATCCTCGACGAAAAATTACATTACTTCAAGTATACATATAAGAGGAAAAAATTTTGAAAAATTCTTTTTTTTTTCGTCACACGTGACATGAATTATTTTTTTCTTTAGAATTTTATCTTAGGATAGCTTCCACATTGCTCTACTTTTCACATTTACTAGCACCATCGGCCGAAGTGGCTCTGGGTGCGTGGCACGGGCTTCCGAGTAATCGATAATTAGTAAATTCGCCGTTAACGCCGACCTCAGACGATATTGGCCTTTGCATGCGCGCTGCCCATCATGACCTTGTTGACGAAATTGACGATCGCCGTAGCGGGCTGCTCGGGCTCCAGCTCAGCGAAGATGTGGCACTGGTTGTCGGACTTGTGGGCCGGTTTCCTGGCGACGAATCCAAAACAGCGGCTGTAAAGTGAACACATATGTCTCTATTATTACACAGTTCAAAGTGGACAGTTTGATTGATTTGAAAAATGACACCTACTGCTCGCTAAGAGGTCGTCCGTTCTCGCTAACAAAGTCCCAGGTGCGTTCCTCGGTATCGAGGCCGCAGTAGCTGATGTTATTCGTCGGATAATGGCGACGGAAGAAGAGCTTGCGCGCATTATCTGTAAGCGTAATTCCTTGTGATGAGACTTTGAAGTGTACGATGGTCGCGCTTGGCTGAGGCTTCTGCTCAAACAGAGCGGTTATGGTCTTTTTGATGGCTTGTGGTCCGGTTAGCGATTCCGTGTCCAATGTGAAAAGATATAGCACATTGCAGGCTGGAACATACAAGACAAGTAATCAGCAAAAAATACTACATTATAAGATAAAGCCCTGTGTGTAACAATTAATAGAGAAATAGAACTTACCAGCACCCTGGGCGAGCAACTGCTGAGGATTGCTGCTATTGGAAGACTCGATTGCCCGAGCGGCGGCCTCAGGTTCGGGTAGCAGCAACTGACAAGGCAGGGCCATGGCCATGAGACTGTGCTGATAGACTAGCGCCGAAAGAGAGCTGAAAACCGGCTCATTGGCGCAGCCCTTGAGCCTCACGCCCCTTGACGTCGGCTCGATGAGGAAATGTCTGACCAGCTCGTTCGATGGGTCTTTGGGACTGGCTGGAGCTCCGGGTGGTGGAGTCGCGACTTTCAGAGCCAAGCCAAACGCGCCGGGGAAGGAATTGCTGTCGCGCACGACGAAAGTACCAGGCGGCGCATCCCGCAGCATTGCTATAGCTGAAAGAGCAAATGGATTACGGTCAAGGGCTGGGCTCTTACGATTTAGCTATTTGCCAGTCGAGCGTTGGCAATTTCCGAGGAGTCGCCTCTGGAGGGCGGGAAAGGTTGGAGGCGCGCGATTTATCGTACGCACCTTGCTCGCGAGATATGTTGGGCTTGTACCAGATTTTACTGGTGTCGCGAACGAATTTGACATTAGCGTCCGCCACCTCGTGCGGCTCGGTGTTGGAGTGTACGCTCGATCGGCGTGATCCGTAATACTGCATGTGCGTCGACCCGTGGCCGGCGCTGTTTATTGATGTGTAAGACACTGCACTCTGGAATGAATAAATATTTTTTTTTATTATTTATAGTTAGATCTTTTTAAAAATATTTCTCAAGAAAAAACATTCGTTAATTTTAAATGATGTAACGGTATTATTTCAATGCCTTGGTAATTATTTGATAAGGGTTTTTAATCTAAACTATCTTTTTGATCATTCTGTTAATTACTTGGGCATTATACGTTTAAAAGTACGTGTTTGATTGGATTGTATACTAAAATCTATAAATGAATTTGTAATATTAATTTACATTTTATAACTGCAGTTATAATTTGGGGTTTTCAATATTTCATGGACAATTTTAATATTGCAAAGGGGTACATTTCATTTATCACAAAAACTTTACCACAGTAATAACATCTGCAACTTTTAATATTCTTTCAGACTAAAAATAATGTAAAAATAGCTAGATTAGAAATTGTAGAAACTATTTTTCCGAATATTTTGATTATCAATATAGAAAAAAAAAATTAAAATAAAGCGTATAATCATACCTTTGGGCTCTGTCCGTATTCAAGATGAGTAGGAGTGCCAGGACCTCGGCTATACGAATTGTGACTTACGAACTCGTCCAACGGAGAGACAGGTCGGTCCTTGCTGTAATGAAAGTTGTGACGTTTAATTTGCATGTAAAAATTTCTTTTCATATACATTTATGCAAAAAAATAAATCCAGATCGTGCCACGGGAAAATCTATACAGCATGTTTGTATACGTATCGGTAAGTTATACATCAACAGATTGAGAAAGAGTGAAAGGTAAAGGTTTTATTTTTAAAAATATATATTATGCGACGGATAGTATTACCCGTTTATTTTATGCTAATTGGAGAATGGAATTGATACAAAATTGTAGTATTGATAGGAAATTTCTATTCTAAGAAATACAGAGTTTTTTTATTGGTAAATAAATAAACTTCGTATCAATTTCGTTCCAATAGTAAAACGTTGTAAATTTTGATATCGAGAGTTAGTAGTGACTATTTCACAATAGCTTGCAACATTCCTATTAAGTTTGTTATAGAAAAAAAAAATTTTATGCACTTATCATATCAGTGTTTACTCAATGCCATTTTCATAGATAAATTATTCTTATTTTTCTAAATACTTATGCTGTAGTGCACATTCGTAACACACACAACAACTACGTATACTTGTTTCATATCGTTGCATGTGCAGAAAATAGAAAAAGAGAGAGAGAGAGAGCGAGTGTTAGGGATTACAACACAGAACATTCATAATTGTGCAAGGTCTCTCGACTGTACGGTTTCTGTTTTTGTTCTTCTTTATTACCTAAAGTCAAACGACGCCGACTGCTTTGTTAGTGGCCATCGCTTGTTACGCGGTTCGTTTACTGAGCCGCTATTATCCGGAAAACTCAAGCGGCTAAAACCACCAATGGCAGTTGGAGGAAGGAAAAAAAATATTGCACTGTTTAAGCGGCTCGAATAAATATTGTCAAATAAAGGCTTTTCAGATTAATGGGATGGATGGTGAAAGAAAACGTAATTGGGACGACAAAATATAATCAAACTCAAACTATATTATTTAGCAATCGATAAAACTAAATTTGAATTTATTAATAATAAAATCCACTCAAGTCTAAAGAATAAGAAAAAAAATGATAAAAAAGAACTCGGGATAAAACAAAAGAAAAATGTAACGGGGGGCGAGAGGAAGAGAGAGGTAGGGTCAGTAAATAATGCGAAGCCTTACCGCTGCGTTGTCGGACTCTTGGGTGGTAGTCCCTGCTCTCTGGCATCTCTGCGCTCTTCTATGAAGATCGCCCGATCCGTCGCATAACCAGCCACGTTATTGTTGGCCTCGCCGGCATGATTGTTGATGTGATTGTTGTTGCTGTAGGTGACAATCGTGTGGTTGACGTGGTTGTTGGCGAGGTTGGCAGCTGGCAGATGATGATGCTGCTGCTGCTGTTGGTGGTGATGGTGGTGGTGGTAGTGCTGCTGACAGGGGCGATCCGAGGCAAAGGTTACGGTGGGCGAGGAGTTGTTCACGTAGGGCGTGCGCGGATGCACCGGGAACGCAGGGGTCTGGGGCCGTGATGCCCCGCCGCCCCCGGTGCCCACCGAGCTCACGCCCTGGACGCTTCCCGGACTGACGCTCCTCTCGGTCCACGATGACGGCGAGTCATTGTGCGACTGCGAACACGGTCAACGATCCAACGTTAGTTTCGTCTGGGAGTGGGCTTCGGGTTTTGATTGGGAAGCTGCTCTTTGCAGCAGGCTGGCTCGCCTGATGCATGGCTTCCATTTATACGTGGCTGAAGTTTTAGCTTTCTCGTATAAAAGGATCGAGCCAACATTTCATTTGCCGATATTCGCTGCAAGGTTGCTTATTTATATTTTGCTTGCTTTTATGTTCAACTTTTACATTGATTTGCTTTTTTTTTTTAAATTCAATAAGTGCTGTATCGGCAATGAGAAACGTACTTAAAACTAATCGTACAAAATCAGATCTGTACAATATGTATAACAATGACAATGTGTTCATTTTTTTTTCTAAATGATGCAAAAAGCATTAAGGACAAAATACATACACAATAAAACATAAGCAGCGACACACAGTGCACACTAAGCAATGAGTCTTGATGAATTATACACAGTTAATCATGCAATAATAATGAAAAAAAAATAATCATCAATCTCAGTCCGAGATTGATAAGAAAAAAAACAGACAAAATAAATATAGTGTAGGCGTTTTGTATATAGCGGTGAACAACATGAGCGTATACGAGTGTATAGGTGTATATGTTTACGGACACGATGTTCCATAGTGTGTGTACGTTTGGGTGTAGGCGTGGGTGAACGAACCTGCATAGTGCTATTCTGCCATGCTTTTGGCGACTGGTTAGGGGTGGTGGTGTTGTTGTGGGTGTTAGTTGCGCTTCCTGTTATGAGAGCAGCCGACTGCTGATGCGATTCGTGAAGTAGAAGCGACTGTTCGGGCTTGGCAAGGCCGTTGTTAACGCCGTTAGTAGTGGTATTGGTATTGGTGATGATAGTGCTAGTAGTAGTAGTAGTAGTAGTGTCATCGGCTTGCGCCGCTACGATCGACTCCGAAAGCGGCCTGATCTCGGCCAGCGATTCAATGAGGCTCACGAGAGGGTCAGTCGCGTTCTGTTGTGACTGTTGATGCTGCTGTTGCTGCTGCTGGGGATGATCGACAACCGTGAGGAGTCCAGTCTCCTCCTTTTTCACGCCGTTACTCGAGCCGCCCGGGTAGCCTAGCTGATTACGAGACTCGGGCCGCGAGGGATAGCGCGACGATGAGGATATGACGCTACCCTCGCGGTCGAGGTCGAAGGCCACGTGGTTAGTGCCGTTGCTGTGGTTGCTCAGGCTGCTGCTCAGCAGGCGGCTGTGCTCGCGCAGGAAGGACTCGGTACGCGCGTAGCTGTCGCTACGGGACTCCGGCCTCGGCGGCTGCCGAGCTGGCGAACTGCCCGACTGCTGATGCTGGTGGCCGTTGCTTAGCTTCTGTAGCAGCGAGACGCTGCCCGACAGCGGCGGGCTCTGCAAGCGAAGCCCTCGTACGCTCAGCCAAATGTCTGATTGTTTGTCTTTTTTTTTTTAAGAAGACCCAATTGGAGGAGAGATTGGTTTCGCGGCCCAGTAGCTACTTACTTATTTTTCAACGATGTTTTGGAGTTTGTTTTTTTTCCTTACTTTTATTATAGAGGCTCGAGCGCGATTATTGTGATTGTTGAGTCAAAATATATAAAGAGCCATGCAAATGCACTTGTTGTTCGATAGTGTAGCTACATTAATAATTTCAACTAAATGTTTTAGTACTCTCGGTATATATTAATATTCGTAGAGTCGACTTTGCGGTGTATTATATAGAGAGGTAAAAAAAATTAGTGCAACAACGCTATTAAGTTTATTTATAGAAAAAAAATGTAAACAACGTGAAGATGAAAAAGGTTTTATAAAAAAACGTGAAGATATTATGTCAATAATTCATGAAAGTAAAAAAAACCAAAAAGAAGTCAACTCTATTATCAAAAATGGTCATTCAATGTGTATTGTAAAACAAATTAATAATATCGTTATCTTGCAAACTAACAACTCCAAATCGATAATTAGTATCGATCGTTAATGAAAAATGAAAAAAAAGATTATGTATCAATTATAATAAACACAATTATTACGTATTATTGTATGTAGTGAAAAAAGAAACCCAAAATTTTCAATAAAACGTCTAGAATAATTTACAATTATATAAACAAGTGTTATACAATGCTAGTAGTGTCAAAAAAAGTAATATGTATATATGTATATCGGTTAAAGCTAATTTAGGAAAAAATAAGAGAGAGAGATATAAACGTAAGTGAAAAAGAGGCAAGGCAGTGAGTACTTACGTGGCCGTCGCTGTACTTTCGAAATTCGTAGGCTCGTTTGGCGGCAACGAAGGGCCGCTCGTTAACGCTCTCGGCTCTCGGCCTGTTCGTTTGGTAGCCGTTGGCGATTATGCCGCCGTTCAGTTTCCTGCAGGTCGCGCGCTGCGGTAGCAGGGGGCTCGCCGGGGCCGACGTGTTGTTCGCCGCTCTCATCGTCGACTGCAAAGGCCCCGAGAGATTAAAAATACGGTCGAAAGGAGATCGGTGGGGAAAATCGATTTCTAGCAAATCTCTCACCTGTCCGTGAACGGAATTGACCGTCCACACGTCGTCGTCGTCGTCATCGAGTACGGCCGAGTCGCTTGCGTAGCCGTCGTGGCGCATGCGCGATCGTTGGACGCTCCTCAGCTCGCCGATCATGCGATTGCCGGTCTCTTGGCGCCAGAGCCTCGCCGGACTGCGCTCGTCCCGCCTCGCTGCCAGCTTGAGCTGCTGCTGCTTCAGCCACGACATCCTGCCGGCGGATATCATAATTCTAAATCGCAATAATCGTAACCGCGACTCCTTTGTCGCTACACTCCTCTCTGACCAAGGGCGTGGCTGTATGGCGCGACCCAGAATGTATGGATGAATAATCGTTTGAGTTGTCGCGGTAGTTTCTGGCACGAGGACGACACGAAAAATCGCCGAAGTGACCGTAGTAACCGAGCTACCGGCTTTCAGCGTCAATCAGCGCCAATACCTTTTTTCTTTCGTTTTCATATTACAGCTCTCTCTTTCGCACGCGTCCGGAGTAATCGCGCATAACGGCCGAGATTATTAAGGCCGGAGAGCATAACGTAAAAGCCGCCGCCGACGCGCAAATGGTCGTCGATAGCCTGGTCTTGGCGCCTTCTACCTCTCCTTAATCTATCCACTTGGCGCTTAGAAAGCGTATTTGGACTACTAAGTTTGCGCGCTCGTATTTCGCGCGCTAATTGGTAAAAATCGGCAATTATTCTTTTTTTTTTTTTAGAAACGCTCGATCTTTTTTATTTTCACTTGAAATAAACGAATTTGTTTATTATCAATTAAAATGAAAATTTTATTGAAGCTCTCGGGGGGAGGGTACATAACTTTCGGGCCGGCGATTACGGGCGCAGTCGAGAGTTTAATGAGCGCAAATAAATGCGAGAGCGCACAACCCGTTTTCCTCGACGGCGCCCGCGCGATTATTGATTTACTCGTGGAAAGGCGTTGAAGCCGGGAGAGTCTCGCCGATTATCAGATCTTAGAAACAGACGAGTTTATATACGTTGCCCGAGCAATTTCATAACGATTAGAGATCGGTAAATAAAAAGGAAAAATCGGTAATTTTGCCTGATAAATCTCGGGGATAAGTAGATAAAAGCCGAGGGAACAAGCCGGACGTCTTGATCTTCGAGTTAATAAGGATAGCGCGCGCGAGTATGTTTATTAATGATAAGTAATATAATACAGGTTTATCCGGGGGCCCTTGCCTTCATAATAGAGAGCTCAATGTTATCATCCTCGATCGGCTTAATAAGCTCGATATTTTATATACACAAATCCGCGCGAGATTTTAAATGGCTGGTACGTAAAATAAATGGATAATTATATTTTGGCGCGCGATAAACAGGTAAATCACGGCGACACTTTGGCGCAACGCGCATAATAAATTCACGGTTAATTATTTGCATGCCTATTGCCTAATGTGCTGTTAATAAATTTATCAAGCGCGGTATATTTATCGTAATAAATCCAAGCGGTTCTTTACCAAACGGCAGTCATACGCGTCCCACTCGAAACAGTCATTCGAATGAAAGCGAGAGGAAGAGAGGTATGTGCATTTGCAGAAAATCACAAGAGGGATGGAGACGTAGGTCGTTAAGCCAATATTTCACCTCGTAAGTCTTAGCGGGCGCAAACAAAGCTGGCCCCCGCCAAGCCATTACATGCTTAATTAACAAAAATAACACCAAAGCTGCGCTGGAGCTCTGCGCGCTATATACACCGGCGCGAGGGGGCATTGTGTTTTCTGCCTCCGCAAGTGCCTCTTAAGAGCGTCCCTCGCGCCCCTCGACAAACCGATTTGATTTCAAAGAAATTGAGACGCAAAGGAGCTAACGACTTCCGCGTGGTCTGCCTTTTGTATTTTTGCCCTCCCCTCGTTCTTTTCCTCTCACTCTCTCTCTTTTGAATTTCCGGTTAAAAGCGAGAGAGAGGAGCAAGGCAAGCTTGCGTCCGCCGAGCTCTGGTGCTGAGAGCAAAAAAGCACGGCTTCTCCCCCCCCCCCTCCTGCCTACGTTCCTTTTCCCGTATAAGCGACACACCGGCGCGTATGGCCGATTTAGCGTGTCTCGCCTCTGCGCTATATTTACATAATTATGTCAGAGGGCGACTCGCTAGACCGAAATAGCATTCTCTCAAGCTCTCCTGCGTGTGCGTCTGTGTACGTGTGTAAAAGCTTCTGGCTTTATCCATGACTCGACTTTATCTATTATTTATCGGACGGTTTGGCAAACAACGCAAAAATGTGGGAGAGGGGGGTTAGGTTAAACGCTGAGAATTTAATGTTCGTACGTTTTGACAGCGTCGTAATGTGAGAATTTAAACTTTTATGGCGTTTTTCGGAGAGGTGGCTCGAGCCGCGAACGAGAAAAAAATTTTGACCTGCAGCCAAATTCTTGGATTGAATTTCGATGGTGAGTCAGAGATTTAGAGGCTGAAACGAGAGCTTTGATATCGAGAGCGTTGTTAAAGCGCGAATACCGTGATTCGATTAAACATATTGTTAAGAATAACAGCGGCTTTCGCACGTTGTAATGAGACGGTGTGTAACAGGTAATAAAGCATCCGACGTGACTCATCGAATAATGAAGTAATTTCTGGGAATCAAAGTATGCGCGGCCGGGAGGGGGGGGGGCAGGGCAAGACAATTAAAAGACAAAAATGTTCGCCCCGGCTCTCTGCATTCTCTTCTCTCGACGCGTTACGCGCGCGCGCATACATAAAGAGATGAGAGATAATTGCGACAGAGAGAGAGAGAGAGAGAGAGAGAGAGAGAGAGAGAGAGAGAGAGAGAGCAAGCGAACCGTAGGAGATGGTCAATTACGATAAATCATAGAGGCTCTCCGCGACCAATTGGAATAATGCGTTTAGTTTGTATCGGGCGCATCAACGGCTTCTTTTACGATGCAAATCATTTTTAGCGAGTCATCGCGCGTTTCCTGCCCGGGAATAATTTTCAAGTGCAGTTATTACCTCGAGAAAAAGAGAGAGAGAGAGAGAGAGACTAATGCGGCCAATTCAGCTGTTATACTTTTTCTTCTTCTTTTTTCCTCATTCTTACTTCGCGCACATTTGCATGAGCTTCCGCGTACCGATGGACGGCCTGCTTTGAACAGGATTTTTACGTAACAAAATATATGTCGCGGGCTCGATCAAGCTAAGTGGAATAGCAATTTAATTTAACAATCGAATTAATATTCCCGATCTGTCAGGGGAGACACAACATCTCAAGTACATCAGCAATTACCGATTCTTACGCTGTGTGTATAACCGATCGCGAAACGGGGGCCGTGTCCAGAGGCCGATCTCGAAACGAGAAAATAAAAGGGAAAATAAAATTCCGAGATCTACGTGAGCGATTTGTCAACAGACGCGGCATCGATCGACCCTGTAGGTATTCTCATCTTTTTCGATCGGCTTATCGATCGCATTTGCCATTCTTGGCAGACGTTACGTGCCAAGCTTCGAGCCTGTCGCAGGCCTGTGCTGTGGTTTATAAATCGTGCCCCCTCAAAAAAAGAAAAGAAAGCACCGTTCGTGAAAACTCACCCGTCAGTGTCCGCAGCAGGATGAGGGGCCTTGGCGACCGGGCCATTGGCGAACTCCGGCGGCGGATCCGGTGTGTTGGGACTGAGCGGACTTGCCGGTCTCTGCTTCGGCTGCTGATTGTTGCTCTCGCCGAGGATGTCGTCGAGATCGGCAACCGGGGCGGCGGCAACGTGATTGCCGCGTAGGGAGGCCTTGCGCACGAGCGAGGGCGAGGAGAGCTTCTGGTGCTTGATCATCTCGTTGGTCGCGCCGTAGGAGAAGGGCTGGCTGGTCTGGCGGGCGTGGTAGGGTATGTCCTCGTCGATGTAGTCGATGTTGCCGGGCGGGGAGAACGAGTTGGCCGCCGGCTGCTGCTCGTGCTTGCGCTGCTCCGGGGAGTTGCGCGGGTAATCGACGACGTCGTACGGGTTGGGCCCGGAGCGGCCGTTGTGCTTGAGCGTGCTGTAGTTGCTGCAGCTCGTGTAGGCTGGACTGGACTCCTTGACGGTGCTGCCGCTGCCGTAGCTGCGGTAGGAGTCCTTGAGGGTCGAGTAGGTCGAGGAGCCGCTCGGCTGGCTCGCGTAGCCCCCGCGGTTGTTCGGCTCCTGGATGTACATCTTCGATGGGCCGTTGCGTAGCGTTCGGCTGTACTCGTCGTTCGGCGGGTCTGGCATTGACTGCGGGACATACGCGGAGTATTGCTCAGTTTAACGAGTTTCTCCCCCTCTCTCTCTCCTCTCGAGAGCTTCTCGCGATTTTATCGCGGACAATTACTACGCAGCTACACGCGTATGCGACTGTTTTGTCGTTATCGATCTTACCTCGACTGTGAGCATCATGTCCTGGAGTAGCTTGTCGAGGTCGTTGTGCGCGAGGCTCTCGGCCTCCTGGTTCTCGGGCGGACTGGATCTCTGGGGCGGTGCGCTGCTAATGCCACTGTCCATAGAGACGGTCAGTGGTGAGCCCCGGGCGCCGGCTCCGTGACCGCCGCCCGTCTGCTGTACCACGGCGTAGAGCGAGCCATCGATCGGGCCGCAGGTGTAGCCTAGGCCGCGCGGCGACGTCTGCACCGACGAGTTGGAGGCTGGCGGTGGCGAAAGCGGCGTTTCCCGGCCTTCTGCAAAATTGCCCAATGCAAACGAGTTCGTTTTCATTATTATTGATCAATTCGATTGTTTATTCTCAAAATAAAAATACGAGCTAATTCGCGGCGCAGCAGACCTTGCCCCGTACATTCGACTCGATGCCGAGAGAAGAAACGCAACGGTCTAACAGGCTTTTATTTATCTCTTAACGTCGTAAAAGTGCAAATACCGCGTCAGCGCAATAACCAGCTTGAGTACAAGGGGGCACGAGATAGCGGCGGCGGGGAATAGGGAAGATGAACCGCGCTCTTTCATTCCTTCCAATATAAAATCTGCAATGTCAACCGCGAATGAGAGAGAGAGAGAGTCGGTGGAAGGGGGGGGAGAAAGCAGGCAAACAGACTGTCTTCCAGGAAACCGATGACACGACACAAGCCAGCGCGATGTTCCATGTCAAGTGGAGGTGGCTCTCCGCAAGAGCTCTATATCTCTCCCCCACCCCTCTCTCCGATTCCTCTCCGGGTTTTGCAGATTTACGAGCGCTCCTACTGTCGACGAGCGACAAATTGCTGCATTATATTCCGCCGCGGTAGGTGGGGAGGGGAGGGGAAAGAAAGAGGAGCTGAAAAAAGTAACGCAGCCAATTAGCCGTATCGTTATAAGCAGACGGGGGCGCGCGTCGAATATTTGCCCTGCCGAGAGAAAGAGAGAGTGAATGAGAAGAGGGGGGGTCCTTGCGTAATTTGCCGCTTTTTCGTAGCCGGGGGAGGTAATAATACACGAGGTTAATTTTAGTGCGCGGCCTGCCGACGAGACGCGGGGACTAACCTCGTCGGAGCTTGCGCTGGATGTGGGATGTGTGGGGGGCTTCGATGGTATGGGGGAAAACACACCCACGCTCTTTCACTCTCACTCTGGCCCGATGTATTTTTGTGACGGGTATACGCTTCGCCGATGGCTTTTGCAACGTTCTCGTCGTTTTTGGACAGGCTATAGTCGCGCGTTGATGCTTAATGGATGGTAAAGCTCGGTTTTGGTTTGGTAGAACAACGCGTTATCGTTTCGTTAATTGTTTATTCTGTTCTTTTTTGTTTGTTTTTTTTTTTTTTTTAATGAACCCAACAGATGAATTCCATTTACAACACTCGAGAATTCAAGATCGAGTAAAAGCCATGAGAAAACGAGATGGAGCTCTTAAAGTGAAGAAAGTCAGAGGGGGCAAAAAAACGAGAGAGAGAGAGAGGGAGAAAAAAAGAGAGGGCATAGATGCAGCCTGCGAGGAGGCCAGATGCAGAAAGAACAAGAGAGGGAGGAGTGCCGAGCGATAAAGCAGGAGGGTAAAAAAGCCGAGCAAGAAGGAAGAGAGAGAGAGAGAGATGGGGGATGGAGGGAACGAGAGTACGCGAGGGGGGGGAGGGCAAAGTGCTCCGGCAAGTGGCTGTAAAACGCGCTCTCTCTCCCGGAGGCACTTTAGACTCTGTACACCCGCGTGCATATTCGCCATTAGACGAGTATACGCGTATGAAATACATATACAGCTAAGCAAGGCGTATTTGGCGTCTCTTTCTCTCCCGGGGCACGTGTAGCATCTCCCATCTGGGTTTTCTTTAAAAATTTAACCGGCGCGCGAGCTTTGAAAAATGCGGATCTTAGGAATTTAGCAGCGATTTTGTAGAGCTTCATTGCCGGCAGTTTGTCATCCCCGGGCTTACGGAACTGTGCCCCGAGTGTTAAGCTAAACGATTTGCGAGAATTTTTTTAACTTCCTGGGCGTGTTATTCGGCGAATATACGTTTTGTAGATCGGGACATACAATGTAAACACGATAAAACTCGCTTTGTGTAAAAAACCAATAGGGCAAACCTCCAAATGGAACTCAAGTCCGAAAGTTAATTAAAAAGGGTCCAGCTGGAAGGGGCCGCGCGCGCAAATCTTGGAATAACCAAAGAAAGCAAGTCGATCGAAGCGGCGCTCTCATAAGCGTCCAATCCCGCTCATAATACGGTAATAAAGCAGACGAGAGGATCCGGGAAAAGAGAAAAGAAAGAAGAGAGAGAACGATAGCCGACACGCCCCTAAACTCACGCCTTCTCATTCGTATTCAATTCACGCTGTTGCCGCGTCTATCTATATCGGCCCCGGGATGATAATTCCTTTTTCCCCTCATCGAGAGATGACTACTCGAATGACGAGTCCAAACGAGGCGAAAAAAAATTCAATTTCTGTGATACGTAGATGAAACGAGGACCGAAAAGAATGCCAAGTATTCTCGGAGAGCGCTTAACGCTCCGTTTACCGCCGGATGACTTTGATAATTCACCGCTGCCGCCGCTGATGCGTTTAATGCAGCGATTAATACGTTGAATGGAAATTAATTTACTCCCAGTGAAAAAGAGGAGAGGGGAAAATGGAGAGAGGCTCTTTTGAGATGTGTAAGATAATTCAGGGGGCCCGGGGAAGACTCGATATTTCAAGATCAGCGTGTTTTATTTCAATCGTTTAAAGCCTTGCGCGAGTGTCTAGGCGCGCGTGCAAGAGGCGAAAGCGAGGCTCTTCTCTCTCGCTCGAGATAAAAGTAAATGACCCCCGTCGATTTTTCACGAGGATCATTTAGCCGGGCTTCACTTGCTCCCATTTGAGGGAGAGCTCTGAATTAAAAATAATGGCCAACTTAACTGCCCGTAATGAAGAGCAAGCGCAGCAGTTCGAACGCTGAGATTTCTTTTAAATGAGCCGGTTGATTGTAAATTAATGATGATGCTGGCGGAGCGAAAACGAGAAGGGACGGGTTCTGCTCGTAACTGGCATTGTTTCGCGTTTAAGACCCGATATGCTGCTATTATGAAAATTAATAATTTAAAGACGATACGGATTTTTTTTTAGTTTTTTTTTTCAATTGACTTGCACTTTTTCTTCTCGACCGTAGTCTTTGTGATTTATTATTTTTTTATTCTTCGATAAGCCTTTTTCCTTTTTTTTAAACGTGCATCGATCGGATGGAAAGTAAAATAGCAAACTGGAACGAGAACATAATAGCGTTGAGAAGCTGACCAAGTATTCTTGCCTCGAGTCTGAAGCGATATTGTTTTTCTTGAAAAAAAAATTATTAGAAAAAGAGGACTTACACCTATGCCGAACAAAGAAATTTTATACCGACGTTTAAACGTTTCTACGTACGAATTTGCATGAATCAAATATTAAATGGTAGAAATACGATACGTTCCTTTTAAATATTTGAAGATAAATCATGCGTATAACCTCAATCGAGAGAAAATTTGAATATTATATGAAAATTCCATGTATTAGCATAAGAAAACTTTATAGGACTAATGAAAAATAATTAAGCAGAAAATCTTTACATCATAAGACACTCGAGACGTCAAACATTTCCATCTATTACGTTAATCAAAATAGCCACGCTCTTATTCGTCACTTATCCCTGATTCATCCAATAAACCAAACCACGAAACCACAAACACCATTAAAATCAAAGACCGACCCACAAGCCGGAAGCACTTGAATTCCCCAAAAAAATTGTTTCTTACTCAATCATCAAAAACATTTTCATTCAACTCTGAACAATCGTATAATTCAACCTACACATCTCTCTTTCCAACCAGACAGACAGAAGACGACTCTATCCTTGTCTTCTCAATCGAAATCCAAGCCAATACAAGAATATCAACAAAGCCGATCCCGCTAAGAAAACTATGCACACGCGAACGCCGCGAGAGTAAGACCACCCAGAGACGATAGAAGCCCAAGAGATACGCGTATATACGCGCTCGCGAGTCACGCGTAATCGAATCGCGTGCGCGCGCTTCAAAACTCCATCCCCTGGATATTATGCGAGAGTGGCCGGGAGGCTCGTGCCGAGCGTCAATAAAAGATTCGACCTAACGGGATAACGCATATCGCGAGCCCGCCCCGGGATGCACGCGAACCCTCTCTGTATAACCTCTGGCTCGCAAATGTTCATTGCACGCCTCTTTCTATGCGCTTTCGGCTATGGAGCTCGTAATTTATATTTCGAGCTCTCTGGACCACCGGCACTTTTCTTCTCCCTTTCCATTGAGCGCCCGATTGATTATTTTTTCTTTCGCTCGAGCGGAAGTCTCGCTATTGGTTAAGGCTTTATTAAAATTGATGCCTTATCAAATAGAGTCGATTTATATGGACGGAGACTACTGATATTGTGTACGTTCGATTTCGTTTAATCATTCGAGCTATATGATTTAATTAATATACATTAGAATATGGTTTTTGGTGGAATTAAATAAATAAATATGAGATATTCGCTCGCAAAAAACGTCAATTTTATTGTTTCCAATAAAGCCTCGTGCACGTCCGCGTATTCCATTAAGAAAAAAGATCAATCATCGAATTTACCATCGCTGATAAATGAACGTCCCTCTCAGTCGTGTACACTTGACCAAATCGATGCATAACAAATCGCGCCTCGGACTCGCAATATCTCAAACGCGCCAGAAAGAGAGAGCCTCAACCAATCCAAGACGATAATTCAAGATGGCACAAAAACAAGACAAGCGCAACGGCAGAAAGAGACGAGCGAAAAAAAAGGGGCGAGCGAACAATTCGAGGGCGCGCGGCCAATAACTCGTTGAAAAAAATTAGCCGTGCCGGGCCGCGACAATGGGCGAGAAAATGACGGGCGCAAAACTCGCGATAAATCTTTCAGCGTATGCTCTTTTTAAATATTGGCCCTCTCCTCCACGGGCTTGTAGCACTGGAGAATTCCTCGGGGAATGAACTTGAACTCTTAATTAATCTTGCGCGCCGGTTCTCGCACAAACGGGGCTTTAAGCCGAGTCTCCCTCGCGGATTATTTAAGGATAGCCTGGGCCACAATGAAATTACGGCTAATTTGTATTCATGAATATATATAACGCGAAAATCATTATATTCGCTCCGAGATTGAATCGGCCCCGAAAATACACCGAGAGAGAGAGAGCCATTATTCAACTCTCGTTTTCAATTATTATATTCCATATCCCTTCGTTGTCCATTATCATCACACACGCGAGTATAAGAGAGAGACAAGTGCGGGGGGGGGATTAATTGCAAGTTGCAATCCTGCGACCCCAATCTCTTCCCCAGGGGGCGACTTTTCATTTGGGCTTTTCGCCGGAGAAGAAAAGCCCCGAGTACACACAAGAGCTACTCTCTTGCCGATGGCTCAGCGATAAAACCCGCATGGCCTATACGAGTCCCGTATCTATCTCTCAGCCGCGCGCAATTCGTCCGGTGGTCGTATCAGGCAAATCCATCTCCGACGCGCGAGTTTCGTATCAGAGGCGTATCGCTAAAAAAGCTCGCGGTGCTCCTGTTACCACAAGCCCCCTCTCTCTAGATGTATGCTAATTAGATTTCCGTGTCATCGCGTTAGGCCTTGATTGCTATTTTCCTTTTTCTGTTCAGCTCTCGCTCGTGCATTTGGCATTGGTTATCAACTATACGAGATTGTTATGGATATCGTTTTGCGCGCTCGGCAGATTTATTTACCTTCGACGAGCTGGAAAATTGTCGGGCTTTGTTTGAGCTTTGTCGAAAACCGATGCCCCCCCCCCGAGCGCGCTCCCGATGCAAATGCTGCCGCCGCGTTTGAATTGGAAAACAATCCGATGCATATGGATGTATTGTCTTCGCGCGAGTTTCAGCGCGACGACGTCATTATTTCGATGGTAAAGGTTAAGTATATCAAGGATCCCGTATTGACCTTCGTGATCACTATAAATAAACCCTCTCCCCCAGGTACGCCGGAACAATTTTGTAAGAACACAAGTAGAAGCCGTAAATAAATTTTTTCTCTCGCTGCATCTCATTCATTAAAAACGAATGGGGTGGAAAAAAAGGAAAGTTTTTTCCATTGCGCATTAATCATTAACGAGAGCAATATATCGGCCCTTTTTTCCGACCAGCTCATAAACCCAAATGCAAAAGTCGATACAACGTCAGGAGGAGAGTCTCTCTCTCTCTCTCTCTCTCTCTCGAGGGCGCAGTCCATTTGTCATTCGGCTCACGGCAGTAGTGACATTCTTTTTCCGTCTCTCTCGTATCGTTACAAAAACGTCAAGACGGGGAGAGCCCTCGTCACGGACGCGCGCGGGGGCCCAGCTCTCCCCGGTGCTGGTGAATTTCGCCACGGCGCCGCAATCGCGTTAACTTATCGGGACCAGCGAGCGCTTCATTAGGACACGGCCCCGACGAGACTCTGAAAGGACGAGTTCTCGCCTCGCGGGCTTGTTGGAGAGAAAAAAAACGAGAGAGAGAGAGAGAAAGGTTCGCGCGCGCGTACGAGAGAGAGAGAGAGAGAGAGCCGGGGCCACAGAGCCGAAAAAGGAGCCAGACGCGCGCGCCGTGAGCGGCGCACTGAGAGAAAAAAAAAAGAAGTGGCTGGCTGTGCGGATGACGACGACGACGACGCGTTTAGGTGAGCGCGAGAGCAAGCGCACGCCCCGAATTACCAGTTTGACGAGCCCTCGAGTCACCGCCGCCGTATGTATCCCCGCGAGAGGTTTCCGAGCTTGTAGGACACGCGTTTTTGGCTACCGATCCTTTTTTTTATGAGCGCATGGGCATGCTCGCCTAATAAATTGTTGCTTTAGAATTACTTCATTAATTTGGTTTTTTTTTTAATAAGGTTCACTTTTTTTCCAAATATATTTTGTTTGTTCCATATAGAGATGTGAAATATTTTTTGAAAGGATAAACTCACGCGAAATTTTATTTCTGTGACGGATTCAAGCGACCGACAATTTTCTTGAAGCACCAGTGCGCACGTAAACACAGAAGAGCACAAAAATATATAGACACGTGAAACACACTGTTTCGGCTAGAAATCCTCCAACATACAGCTCTGCACCTCACAAAATAAACAGGGCGGCTTCTTCATCGAAGCGGAAAATCGGAGAGCGAAAGAAAGCTGCCGACAATACACCTTGATATAGATACACTTGTCACACGGTATTCCTCCGCGAGCAAAAAAAAGGAGCAAAAAGAAAAAACAACGGAACTACAAAAAAAAAACTCGAATTCACAGAAACTAACGCGAGTTATAGGATGCCGTGTGGAAGCGGCGCAGACCTTCTCTAGCCAAGAGTGAACCAGCTGGCTCGAGCCGTCAGCCTGGCCATTTCCATATAAGCTCGGGCTCAAGAGAGAGAGAGAGAGCTCCAGTCCAGCGCCGCAGTCTCGCTTTACCCGATGACAAATAAAACGCCGTGCGCGCGCAAGAGAGAGAGAGAGAGAGAAAGAGAGGCCAGCCGAGAGACTTTTCTCCTCTCCACGCAGGCTTGTGTGTGCAGCCGCGCGCGCCGCGAGATCGCCACTGCCAGCCGAGTCGACGTTATGGCCTGTATATACTTGGCGCGACCCACGCAACAAGTTGGCACGTTTTCTCGACGCCGACGTCGAAGGAGAGAGACGAAGGTGTTGTTGCGTCATCGAGAGAGCCTGCCGTATCCGAAAATCGGGAGAGGGCGTCTGGAGAGGAGCCTTCTCGAAGCCTATGGGTTTATTGGTACGAGGCGATGCTCGCGAGATAAGCGGGTGCCGAGGTAATTTTAGGGCTCGCCGCTGTTATTTATTGGTGCGCCGAACCGAACGATCGGTTAGCGATAAAGGGACTCGACCGCCCAGGGTAGAGATACCGAGAAGAATGTGAGAAAATTTGTTAATTGTATACGAGGGAATTTATTTTTGGTTAAAAGGCGGATTTTGCTCCTTGAAACTTTGGTACACTGATATGGTTTCGATTTCGAAAGTAAAAGTAGGGCTATATGGATAATTATGAAATTGCAGATATGCGCGCTCTCGTCAAGGACGTTTCGCAGTCGCGGACTCGAATTAAATTCCACACGCCCGAGTAATTTGATCGGAGCAGTTTATTTTTTGTCGTGTCGCGCACGTGCGTATTATTTTATGCTAACAACCTCTGCTACAATGCCGGTTAGACCCGTGCCAACACTAGAGTTCTCCGTTCTTCCTAGTCATCCTTACAACACGTGCGTCTGTTTTCCGCTTTTTTTGTTGTTTCTGGCTCTCTTGCAATAGATTGCGCTTTTAGCATTACACAGATTCGCAGATGTAAAAAAGAATTGGATAAAAAAAAGTTATCTTGATAAGTTGGTAGCTTTGAAGATAAAATCTGTTCCGGTAAGGAAGAAGTGAGAACAAAAAAGGATGTGCTTATATCCATTTATTTTAGAATCGCTCAGTTGGCAAAGTCTTGATTATGTTACATTTACAAAGACAAGACCGTCAAACAAATGAAAAAAAAATCAGACAATTTATTGTTAGTCAGCTTGTCCATTTAGAATTTCCGATATTAATAAATCCCTCGACATTTTTCCAAGTGTCAATACACTTGTCCCCGATCTTAGCAGATACATCAAGAATGCCCGAGCAAAAAGGGGCTACGAGAGGCCAAATAAGAATGGAAGTAAATCAACGACAGAGAGCCACGACACACGCGCGCAAGTCGCGTTGCTCGAGGAACACAGAGTCGAACATTCATGCCTGCTTACGAATAAAAAGTGGCGAGCCGTCGGAGGAGAGCGCGAACACGCGCGACAGAGTCATCCCTACAAGCTCACAAGAGACGAAAGAAGCGCGAGCAAAAAGAAAATGCCGCGCAGCGATGAAGGAAGAGAAGAAGAAGGAGGGAGCAGGAAGAGCCTGCAGACGCGCTTCATTCATGCGTTCCTTATACCACTCTCCAAGAGCAGTCAGCCCGAGAAAGAGAGAGAGTAGAACGAGCGCGCCGTCCAGGCCATGTACGGCGGCGATCCGCGCTATCTTTCCCCCACCTACCGCTCGAAGAGACCACAGCTCGATCGCAACGCCGTGGTCATAAATTCATGAGAGGAGAGGGGGCGCTTAAACAGAGACTTCTAGGATATAAGCTTGAAATACGAAAAAAACGGCGGCCTCGAAGAAATTTCGAGTTCGCTACGTATGATCGAGCGTATGTACGTCCCGTGATAAATCGTCGATCGCTTCAACAGACCCGTGTGTTTTATCACGGGCGCTCGTTTTATATAGAGGAAATCGATTCGATTCCATATCTTCCTATATACGGGAGTTAATAAAAATATCGAACATAACGAGAGGAAGGAGAAAAAAAAATCATTAGCTAGGGTTGGTAGTAGCTTTAAAAGGACGCTGTGGCTTAAAAAGCGGCTGGCATATAAAGGTACCAGAGAGGATGGAGGTACGAAGCTGGGCCCCTCACGCGCCGCGATGATTAATTGTGGCACTATATACGAGATAGGGAAGGGAGAGTTGTATCTAGCCGTTCTCTCGTGATCCGCGGATCCGAGAGCACGACATATTGCGCGACACGATACGGATATTCGATACCGATCGTGACTGGTACCGCTGCTCCTGCTACAGCTGAGAGGATCTCGGTAACCGTGTGCATTTCCGGGGGAGCCGATCTGTTTCTTCTTCTTTTGCTGCGCGCGGTGTCCGATTTTCCCGTGAGCACCAGAGCAGCAGTGGCAACAACCTCGCTTGATTTATAAGCGCGTGTCCATCTGGCCGCTTTATTTATTGGGTGATACGCGCGTTTTAATCGCTTTCGGTAAATAATGCGAGATTCTCGGCTCGATACACTTTCGGTATGTAGAAGCAGACGGGAGAGAAGGAGAGCGCTCGTCTGATTTATGCAGCCGCTTACGGAGCTCGCGATGATTTATGGGAAATTATTGTTTCCGATGAATATCCATATCACGAGATCGTTATATTCGTTAGCGATCGCTTTTCAAAGCGAAAGAATTACACCGGTGGTGCTCGTTCTTTATTACCGATTTCAAGTCCATCGAGTGTCGAAGGTGCGTATAGTTTGAATCGACGATCGATCTTATACGTTTAGTCCGAGAGTTAAGTTCAACCAATTTTGATGGTATCAAACGATCGCTTAACAATCAAGCTCCGAGAGACTTTACAAACGCGCCTGGGCACTGCATATATAAGACGGAGAGAAAGCAGGAGGGGGATAAGAGGTGGAGAGATGGGCGTCGATGTGTGTGCACATACGCGCTGCAGATGCGGAGATCTGGGACAAGGACGCTCGGTCTCTCGCGCGCGCGCTCAAGAGAGCACCGGTACATTTCGTACATAACATACAGAGTCGCGCGCTCAGAGAAAGAGAGGCGAGAGAAAGAGAGCCGATCCGACGGCTCGTCAGCGTCGGCAGCTTTCGTGCCTCAGCGCGGAAAAGCAGCCCTTTTCCTCGCGCGTCCATACACACACACACGGCTGACGGGCCGGTCACTCCTCGGCCCCTTTGTGCACTAGCCGGCAACGGGCGAGCCGATCTATTTATACCGCTATTATTGTGCGATCTTTCCGAGAATTAACTAGCCTCGTAATAACGATAATGATAAAGCCAGAGAGAGAGAGAGATATATATTTACGCGCTGAGACACGCGTATTTTTCAACCCCGTTGCCATTTGGGACAATTAAATTTTCCGCTCGCTCTGACGCGCGGCGTATAATAAATTCAAGCGCTGGTCCGATTAATTATTCACGCGAGTTCTCTCTCCGTTTTTAGGGGGAGGGGGGGGGAGTTTAAAAGTTTCGGACAAAACGGAGCGAATGAGAGATAGAATCGGAAAAGTAGCAGAGAGACGGAAGCGTGGGTGCCTACTGGCGACAAAGCGGCGGCTACACACACACACAGGTATATAGACGGGGGCAGGGGGAGGGGGAAGATTTTTCGGGCGCCGACCTTATTTTAGCCGGCGGCGCGTCCGCGAAAGGCGCGATGTAAACGGCGCTAAAGTCGACCTGACGCCGGATAAGATCGCATTAATCATTGCTCGCGGGGAGAGAACAAGCCGGGCGGTCGAGACTGATTAATAGGCGAATATATATATACACCCGCAGCGATTTCCATCGCTAGATAACCCTACAATGCCGTATAATACGAGATTGATCGTTTGGAAAAATGAAAATTATCAGAGACGCTTAGGCCTCGTTTAAAGAGAGCTATAAACGTTGCCGAACGAAATGTGCGAGCTAAAAACATTCTCACGGCTCTCGTTCGTATCTCGAGTACTCGAGACCGGGTAACATCGTTCTTTTTTTCGGTCGGTTGCTATGTTCATTTCGAAAATTGCCTCAGAGAGCAATCGAGACGAAGAGGCGCCGTCTGCACAAAGGAGAGCTGGCTCTCTTTTATTTTTGCACGACTGCCATTATGCTCCGAGGGCCTCGTTTCTAGTCCAAAGACGGCGGCGCTTTTAATGCGAGCGCGCTGGAATCATTCGGACATCCCTAAGCCCCCCCCCTCATCATCCTTTTTCTATCGGTCGTTGGGAGAAGTCTGAAAAGAGAGTTCAGAAAAGTATCCACTCTCGGTGAGAAGTGTGTGTATGGCAGAGGCTCGAGAGGGATACATGCGAGCGAAAAAATTGCGCAAAAAACAGACGAGTGAGAGAGTGGACGGCTGAAAGAGGCATCGAAATGAGCAGCGCGCGAGTGTCACGAAAGAGAGCGTGGAACGAGGAGAAGATAAATGTAGGCGAATAAACCCAGTCGACCGAGTACGTAAATATTGAAAAGACCGAAGCGAGATTATTTCAAACGTTTTTATCTCTCTTTTTTTTTTATAAAATCCTTGCCTTTTTTCACCGGAACTTGGTGGTACACGAGAATCTCTGCGAGAAAAAAAAGGAAGGAAGGGAAAAAGGTCCGCGACCCGGCGCATCCCTTAATAAGAACAGCAAGTCTTGTCTCGAGCGAACGTAGGTGTAGACCGGTGAGAGGTAAAGGGAAGAGAGACAGGGGGTAGGCCGGAAGGTAGTTTGGAGAGGAGAGAGCAGCCGCGGGACTCCCATTGTCTTGTCGTCCGGCAGTACGTCTTCTCTCGCGCTTACGTCACCATTGTTTATCCCTGCACTCCTCATCGTTTTATTTCGTCACTCCGCCGATATCCTTCCATTGTGCCTCATACAGCCACCGAAGCTCCCCCCCCCCTCTTTTTTTTCTCTGTATAATTAATCGGACCTCGAGTTTTCTATCGTTGAGAAAAAGCCGCGGGCGCATAATATCGGGAAAAAAAAGGAGTGCTTAATGGTAGGGATAGCGAGAGCTTCGAGAGATCGATGAACCAGAGGCACGCTTTTGAAGGCTCGCTCGCTTTTCATCTTCTTTTGCGAGATTGAGGACGCAACGCGAGTACAAACGCGTTTTTCTTGGCTGCGGGGGAGACCTAGTTTTTCTTTTCCAGGCCTTTGGGGTCTAATGACGTTTCGCCGGGGTTTGATCGTAACGAGAGCTCTCCTGTCTTTTATGGTTAATTCGATGGTTGGGATAATTATATTGGGAAATAACGATGCTGGATAAGAAAAAAAATTTCGCCGCTATTGAAAGAGCCAATAGAAAGAAGAGATTTTTCGACTTGGCTCTTGTAGAGCTCTGTACTATTTTTCAAAAATACGCTCTCCTTTTAGGCCGACAGCCTCTTACGTAAGTCGGCCGAGTAACCACAAGCCGTTTTTGGAATAAAATTTGCCTCTCTCTCGTAGCGTCTCCGTGTTATGAAAGGAAGTTGCCAATCTGTTTAACGACGCAGATGTAGCCCAAACATTTATTTCTCTCTTACTTTCTGCCTCGTCATCTAAACAGTCCCCATATCTGTTCAAACACTTTCAAACCGAGGATAATGGTAATTTTGATGTTTGGCAATGTATTTAAGAACGAACGTTTCTCCCTTTTTTTCCTAACGAGATGCCAAGTGTATAAGAAAAGTACGAACAATTCGTATGTTGACAAAAGCACGAGAATGTGCTCTCAACGACGCACGAGTATTTCGGCTGATTTTAGTATTCAAGCAGCGTAGATTGACCGGCTACGAACTCTGAATACGTTATCCCGTAAAAAAAAGAAAAACAGAAAAAAAACCGTACACATTGATAATTACACATACAATTATCTCGATCGTCCTAATCAACGATACATGAACACATGCCCAAATTGCGCAATTAATATCAAAGCGAGCATAACGATATTGTTTACAGTCGTATCATAACACTTCCTATAACGGTAAATTCCGCAGTTTTTTTCCTTCTTCCCTCCCGAAAAAAAAACCCCAGCGCTTATCCCCACCATGTCACTCTACTACGCACATTTTTCCCCCGTACTCTGGTGTATACTTAATGAGGCAAGTTCGTCGGCACTGGGATATATAAACTGAAACCTCCGAAACGCAGAGAGAACAGTTGCATCAGAGCAGTCGATCAGGCCACAGGCAGCGCGAGAGTTGAGAAAAAGAAGAAATAAGAGAGAAAAATTCTTATCTACGCGTTGGAGGAAAGATCGTCTCTTTTTTCCCCCCGGGGCGAGCGGTCGAGAGGCGACACGCGCTGAGATATCTCCTCAGTACGAGCTGACCGTCGGCAGAGTGAAGTCTCTCCTCGGCGACTTGTTTTATCACCGAGAACGTTTGTTTTACGGATCTCTCTCGTGATGGAGATGTCCTTAGCTAAACTGTCGTTGCTGCTGCTGTTCTGCGGAGTGTTGTTGGCGAGCTGCTACGCAAGTAAGATTATTTAACGCTACGATGTATCCGTCAGCAATATCCGAGCGAGTAAATTGACGAGATGCGTTTTTTTTGTCTTTCAAGCGCCAATTGGCAATAATTGGCACGTGTCGGATCCGCGATGCTTCGGCCGGGCGGCGAGCAGCTATCGCTTGAGACGATACGTTACGACGAACAACAATTCCAGCGCAGGCGGCGGCAAACAGGCCTGGAGGTACAATGGCAACTCGGGATCATGCGAGAGCGACAGTCCCGGTCCCTCGACGTTTTCGACGAAAAGCGAGTGCGACAGCACTTGTCGTAATGGTGAGTGGTGTATATACAGTTTGACGAATCGATTCGTATGGAAATGTTGCGACGATTTTTATTAGCCATTACTGTCGGTATACATTGACCGATTGTATTGGGGTGGGGTGTCAGCAATTGCCGCTGGACGCGACGTCTATTTTTTCTCTCCGCCCTTCGCGTAGTCGGATTAAATTAATTTTATTTATCGTCGCGAAATGTATATTTAGTCACGAAATAAGTCGATATTGTTTCGTGCGCTGCGTATTTATATATACAGCGGACACTGAATAGCCTCATAAATTTCGATAATTTACGTTGGCACGCTGGTTCTTTCTTTTTTCTCTCTCTTGTGAACTAGAAACGCGTCGATCAAGTCGTTCAGACTAAATATCAATAAATTTCTCTGTCAAGGCTAACGAAATAAAATAAGTCCTCCTTCTCTTCCTATCCCTCTACTCCATACAATATAATCGACATGCGTATATATATCCTCTAAAGAGACGAAACATACATAATTTATATTTGTCTTTTTTCTTTTGCAGTCTATGGATAATTTCCAATCTAATCTGCTTAATTCTTTCTCATCCGTGACGATCAGCATGACTCATTAATCTTTAAGACGAACTTGGCGCATACTTTGAACGCCGGCAAAAATGTAATAGAAAAACAGCTAGAACAGCAGCGGCGTCGGAGAATTCGAGGAAGAAAAAAGGAAGGCAGCAGCATCAGCAAGTAAAGCGAGAACACACTCAGCTGCGCGCGCGGCCCTTATCAGCTTTCCCTGCAGAGAAAAAGAGAGAGAGAGCGTCCCTCTTAGAGGGAGCAGTTTAACGAAGCTGCGATAAGGATCGTGAACACAGACACACACACACGTGCACGTAGCGTTGAAGAAAAAACAAAGTAGAGGGAGAGGGAGAGGGAGATAGGCCGATCGGCTGTCACCTTTGGAAGTAAGAAAACGCAGGAGGCCCATGCTACTGCTCGGGCGCACAGTTTACGCGCTCGGTCGTTCCACTCGTTCTCGATCGTTGGGGCGAGGGGGGGTGCGGGTTTTTTTTTTTTTTTTTTTGGTAGCTGAGATTCTGGGACGATTTTTTTTTCTTCTTTTTTTGTTTCTTCGTTCGTTTGTGTTATTATTGTGCATTGGGAAACGTGAGATCGGAGGAGGGAAAATTTGCGTGACGCTGCGTTGGGGGCTGATGCCTCGGAATTGCGGCAGAAGGTAATCGGAGAACGCTCGCTTCTCCTATCTCTGTCTCTGTCTCTCTCTCTTGCGTGCGTTATTATTTTATGACTCCGGCGCTTTCTGTATACACCTCGCTGGGATAATTAAGACGTTCATGTATGGCTCATGCAAATACACTTTATCATTATGCAAAGAATTTCGTCTCCCTGTGTTTATCTCACTTCGGCTTTCCAGGTATACACTCCACACTCGTTTACCAATGACAAATAAAACGAAAAATCCAGCGGACTAATCAGGATGAATTTTGCCAGATTTTTTTACTTTTATTTATGACATTTAAGATGCGCAATTGAAAAAATTTAAATAATCGTCGGTTGTCGGAAGAACACAAGCTGGGAAAACTGATATTTCTGCCGAAGCTCGTGAGCGCTCACGGTAGAAAGTTAGTATAAAATTTCATTCTATAATTAAACCTTATACTATCCAAGCGGTGGTCGGGAAGGCCGGTCTCTCCGCTATATAGTTCGAATGAAAACCAAAGGCTACGCGGCGAGAAGAGTTGCGAGAGATGGTGGGGGAGGACTCTGCGTTAAAACTCCAACCAGATAATTGGCTCTCGATAAGGGCCAGCTTCGGATTTCAGAGCCGGGGTAGTTCGGGCATCGAGCCGTGGACGGGAGGCCTGGCAGAGATAAGGCTTAGCCGAAAAAACCACACTGAAGCAGAGAAAGAGAGCCGGGAAAGCGATCGAGCAGAGAGCCTGCCGAAGGAGGAGAAGGTAAGAGATATAGTCGATCGAGTAGCTCAAGGGTTGGAGGGAGGGGGACTACGAACCTTAGCAAAGTTTCGCTGGAATAGAGCAGCGCCGAGGAGGATGCTGGAGCAGCGGCAAAACCGACGGTGGCGGCAGCGATATCTTGTGGAGATCTGAGACCGCAGGAATGTCTCTCTCTCTCTCCCCCAGAGAGGCGGATTGGAGGGAGGAGAGCTGGCGTCGAGTATGGAGCAGCGGATAAGCCGCTTGCGGGTAGAAGATCGCGATCGTGTCGCGGTCCCGTTCGCGACGGCGCCGATCGATGCACACACACACACAGGCACACTCTTGAGCACACACACTAACGGAGGCACACGCGCGACACTGCACGCGGCGCGCGGGGAGAGATGGAGGAAGTCGAGAAAGAAATGGCTCTCTTCTTGGCTCGCGACCGAACGCCAACCGAGAGAGCTACCGTGTCCGCCGGCTTCGAGAGCAGAACTGCTCCGCTGCCGGGCACGTATATCCCGCTGTAGGCCCGAATCTCGACTATCTCGACGTCTCTCTCTCTCTCTCTCTCTCTCTTTCTCTCGCGGACGAGAATAAACTCGAGTCGTCGTCGTGCCCCCCTCGCCCACCCTCCCCACCTACCGTTTGCTGCTCTACTCCGCGACGCGACGAGGCGGATTGCGAGCAAAGACGACGTCCCCTCGGACGACGTCTCGGCCCGGCCTCTCTTTCTCTCTCTCTCTCTCTCTCTTCGAGCTACTATAGCGGAGTTTCTGGATTTCAGACGCCTTCTCCTCGCCTTTCCACCTTCCATCTGCCCTGCTTCCGCCGCTTTCCCGGAATATGTGTTGCGAGCGGGGCTTCGCTCGCTCTTTTTCTTTTTCCCCCCACACTGAGTCTGTCTTACTCTGCAGCAGCTTGCGTGTGCGCGGTTTTTTTTTACTCCTCCTTTTTTTCGGAGGGAACTTTTTTGTAAGTGCTGTAGATCAGTCTGAGGGACTTGAGTACAAGAGTACAGGGTTTAGCTTTTTTTTTTTAAGGAAGAGGAGAAGATTGTTTTCAAGTTTTTTAAACATTGTGAAGCTTTTTCGTTATATTGGTTACTCGCTTAATCTGACGCGTGTCGTTATTGTTTACCAAAAATTTTTTTTTAAACGGCTCGACGTTAATTTGGCCGGCACGAAAAATAGACTCGCGTATAATTATATATTCGAGCGTGAATATTATCTAGGTCGTCGGGAGTCGTTTAAGGCAGTTATATTTGTATTTCCTTAACTCCAGCGACGACACGTATTAATGTCCACTTCTAACTAAAAGAGCAGCCCGAAAGCCGGAATTGCATAATTTATCAAGTATTTCGCTTATTTTTAAAAATCTCGAATTTTTCCTTTTCCCTTTTGCGCGTGCTAAATTCGTCGAAAAAAATTTCAACAACAGCCTTAGCAGCACAATAAAACTAATCTCGAATATTCAAATGTCCCCGTCGAGTGGTAAAAAAGGAGGATTCTAAAAACGTAAAGTCCCGAGCATTGAGATGTTAATACCGCAGAGAGCACTATCTCCCTTTCTCAGTCTTTAAAGTTATTAAGCGCGACAATACAGGCGTGTCCATCCTCGGCTGGGAGAAAAAATTAGCAAGCAGCGGCAGTAAAAGGCCGCTCTCCGGCGGTGCTCATAAGGAAAAGAGCGAGAAAGGTTATAAGGACGAAAGTAGCTTCGAGGATCGTAAAAGTGTAATTACAGCGGTTGGACAAGCCGGAGAAAGGAGAAAGAGAGAGAAAAGGCGCGGCGGCAGGGTGGTACGCGCGGCCCGCATAACAAAGGAGCCCCGGCAAAAGCGAGCCGCAGAGGGAAAGCGTCGATGAGGAGGCGAGACCGCAGTGAGAGAAAGAGAAAAGGAGGGAGAGAGAGAGCTTTGTAATAAGCGAGCAAAAGCGAGAGCTTAATTTTAGAATAGCACGGTAAATTCCTGCGGCAGCGGCATCTCTCTCTCTCTCTCTCGTGTTATATCGTCGAAGAAACTCAATGGGCATATCGCGGTCTGGCGCGAGCAAGTGGCGAAATCTGTATTTTCCAGAGTCAAGGTCTGCTGCTCTCCCTGTGTCTCTTTCTCTCGGCCACTACACTCGGTTAAGGGAAAGCATCTTTTTTAATTCGTCGCCTCTCTTTACCGAGCGAGACGCGCTGAATAAGAAGCGCCTCTTTTCAACCTCGTACAATCAGCGCACACTCGTCCGGCCGGGTATAACCGCGGTTTAACGGCCAATTTTTCACTCCCGAGACCATTCGTAATTTAATTTTCATCTTTTTTACCTTTGTCCGACGAATTTAAAGCGGCTTTCATTCAATTAAAACGTGCGCGCGTTTATTAAGAGACGCTCTCGATAAACAATGCCGAAGAAGAAAAAAAAGAGATAGGGTAATAAATCTCGGGGCAGAGGTGTTGACAGGAGAGAGAAAAAGGTCGTCGAATCCTCTCCCGACGTGACATACTTTTCCGGGCCACGAGTTCAAATAACCCGAATACGTCTGCGTCTACGTGCCGAGCAAGCGCGACGTCTTGTAACGACGTGTACGGCGAACGAGATGAGAGGCGCATAGAGTTGGACCATTCGAAAATCGCGCTCGGATATAGACAGGAGCGAATTCGTGCTTGGATGCGAGGACGTGGATATACGCACACGCGTCGAAGTTCGCCTCTAATAAGTAGATCGTCGCTTTGTTATTTTTTTGGTTGGATAGGGGACAGAGTGTGTCACCCTTACCTAGTTACAAATTTTTAACGAGTTGAATTACGGAATTGAGAAGAAGAGTATAATTAACGAGGATGACTTTTTTGTTTGGATCAGTACACGGAGAGAAAAAACCAAGAAAAATTACCGATGCGCCACGGTAAAAGTGGACTAATCGTAAACAAACTAAAAATTTGTAGATAAAATCATAAATGTTACTGATGGGTCTAACAAAAATTACCGATGCCATCAGTAAAATTTAGATTCCGTAAAATTTATAGAAAAAA
>JAPYYQ010000775.1:0-49495 GCA_030522585.1 Anagyrus pseudococci | reverse complement strand
CAACTCGTGTGAGTTGTCACCCTCGCTTCGCTCGGGCGACAAACCTCACACTCGTCGCGAATCATTTTTCACGCACTAGTATCGAAATATACTATTTCACTCTTGAGATAATCTACATGTAGTATACAAATATTTTTTAGGTGGAATATTATGTGTGAGATCAACAATTATCATGAAATTTCGGTTTTCGAATTGTGCGATGAAAATCACAAGGACTGAATTTTTTATAAAACTTCAAATTTGAATCAATTTTGAAATCTTCAAGTTTAGCTACTTTTGAAATAATATTCAAGTTGAAATGTGCATGCGAATCTGCATATTCATATATGATGCAGCATGCTTTCGACGGACAATTTTATTCCTCCAAATTACATTCAAATTTTACGATTCTTTAATTGTCAATTTCGTAATCATTTCTTTAAAAAAATTCTTAATATATTTTTTAATTGTAATTTTACAACTTGGATAAATTTAATAATTATTTTATACTTAGATTCTAGCTAAAACGAATTTACATTTTTGCTTGAATAAATTGAGATATCATAAGAATTTTTAAGCAAATATACTAAAAATGAGAGGAAAAAATCAATAATAGTAAAATAATTATTAATTTTAATTTATATACAGATGGCATACATATTAAAACCTATACTTTTTTCACAAAAAAATTGTAATATAACGAAAATAAATTAAATTAAAACTAAAAAGGTGCTCTTTAAGATTTTAATTAAAGAATAAAAATCATTCGACAGAACAAAATGTAATTATTTCTAATTCAATATTGAAGAATGTATTGTATTAAGAGATAATCAAGTTAAAAGCAAAAATACTTTAAAGTAATCATTAAGCTGTTTCGAAGTATAGTTAATAAATTTAGACTAGTAGCTTACTTTTCAACTCATTTTGAAAATGCAAATAATCAACGGGGTAACTCCAATCTTTGAGTAAATTAATTATCAAAGTTATTATACCTGTGCAAAATTTGTATTGAAATTAACATAACTAGCCTAATGCATCAAAGTTCAAAATTAATTTTCCATATTAAGCTAATGCAGTCGTATTAAAAACTCTTCTCTTTCACATAAATTTGACGAAAAATCACAGTTTTTAATGAAACAACAATAAACGGCTTTAAACAATTTTAATAATAAACAAAATCATTTAAAAATGTAAATAAAAAAGGCGACTTTCAAGTTTGTCTTCAAGCAACCATTCAAGACTCTGTCCCTGATGCCTTGAAAAAAAGCCATAAAGTCAGTTCAGCTGTTGTAACGACGCTTAAAAAAAAAAGCCTCCGAAGAAAAGCCATGAACGATGCAGGCGAACACCGTCGGCCGAGGTTCGAGCCAAAAAAAGAAGAAGAAGTTTTTCCTTGCACACAAAAGAACATTAGAGAGATAGAGGGAGGAGGAGGAGGAGGAAAAGGAAAAGAGAGCCAGAGGATGACGGTGGGCCAGGCTATCGTTCGCGACAGCTGCGACCCTCATTGTTTGCCGATGGGGCGAGAGGAACCGAGCGCTTTATCGGACGCGCGCCTCTATACATATCTGCGCTTTGCACGAGACCACTCCCGAGGCATTAGAGCATAGCTCTCTTGCGTTTTTTTTTCTTTCTTTTTCTGCAAAGACCGACTCGCGACGTTCTTTTCTCCCTTTTATTCTTTATCCCGACGAAGACTACATTTGTCCTCTCTCGCGGGCTTGTTTTCATTCGATCTTAATAGCTTTGAGGAGAGTCCTCCTTGTATGCTCTGTCCCGACTTTTTCCTATCCGAGGCTTTGCTACTTTGACACGCCGTTGCGTTATTGTTACCTTACTCTGGTAATCACTCTCCTCGTACTTCGCTGGCTTTTTACCTCGTTTCTATTTCGTTTCTTTTTCGTTTCAAGTCTTGGGATGCTTAGTTTTGGAAAGGAGAAAGAGAAAAAGAAACGAAGGACGAAAGCTCCGAGAAGATTAAAGGAAAGCATATGAGGGACGAGCCCTTAAGAGCAAAGTCAATTTCAATAGTTTAAATGATATGCAATCGATGCTACCTGTTGAATCGGCAATTTTGTTAATACATTCTATTCAGATTTTACTCGTTTTTTTTTTCAAACAGTCTTTCGTCCGGAGGCTAAATTAATGTTGTATTTCAGTTTCGTAGAATTATCAAAGCCTTCAATGACAACAATGAATTTATATTTAAACAATGTTATTATAATTACTGTTTAATTGAAGAATTTTTAATTTCTTTAAGTAATTAAAAATAAAACAAACGCAAACACGAAATTTCCATTTAATCATGTCGATTGAATTTCCACGAGAAAACGTGTGCACACTTTATACCCAAAATTTGATATAATAATCTGATCTTTTAATTCAATCAATTTGTGCGCGCGACAAACGTAGTAAATTGAAAGTGTGAATCCGAATCGGATCAGTCGGTAGAGCGTCGGCTTGGCAATTCACATGTCGTGGCTTTCGACGTCTGCTGGATAAATCGCTGCGCGAGCATTCGTATGACCAGATACGCTCGATTGAGCGGCAAAAAGGGGCGAAAATAAAAGAAGCCACAAGATAACCGAAGCTCCTGTGGAATTTCTGTGTTTTTTTTCTCTTTTTTTTTAAAAATAAATTTATTTAAAAAAAAAGGGTTGATTTCAAATTTGCCAAAATACCAAGGAAACCTTAGCGATGAAGTGTTTGTGTATTACTTGTTAGTTTCAATTACTTCCAGACAAAATGTACACAAGCCAGAGGGTGTGCTGATGTTAACAAGAGAGTCGCCGCGCTCAACCCAAATCAAGAGAAAATTTAATTTGCCGTGCGCGATTTAATTTTAAAGGCTCGCTCTCTTGGATGTTTGGGTTGCAAAAATAAACCCTCGGACTCTTGAGAAAGAATTTGTTAGTGGATGCTTTTTTAAAAGCATATGACCTCTTTAATCCGAAGGGGTCAGGTGGCATTACGCAAACGAATCTAGACAAGCAAAAGCAGCGTGATATTTTGACGGTCTGGATAAGTGTGTACGTGTATATCTGTACTTGATTTTCTGGCTTGCGAGTTTTGTGTGTGTATTTTCGTGTAAGTAGGCTGGCCAGCTTTATTCGTGGCTTCCATAAGGGCTTGTCGAGTGGAGAAAAAAAAAAAAAAAGCAACTCGACATTAGTCGAAAAAAAATTTGTATAACGTATTTATTATGCTCGTCGAGCTTTACGAAAAATTCTCTTGAAACGTTGATTGTTGAATTTAAAAAAATATAAATTCGCGTCAAAAGAATAACCGCGCATTGAGCTCGGCGTTTACTTCAAGTCGGATTCTAATTCAAAAATCTTGTGCGCTAAAATTCAATGAGGACTACGTCATTTATAAGCTGGGTCAAGATGCGACTCTCGCGCGTAGAGGGAGAGAGTTACGAGGAACGCGCAGGCTTATGACGAGCCAATTAAACACACCACGCGCACAGCTCTCTACATTTATGACCAATTCCTCATGCTCGTTTATTACCTTCTCAGACCCATATCTAAGCCCCATGCCAACGCCACACGTCTCTCGTATACGGCTTGGCAATTTATTTTCCATACGGGGGGGTCAACTGCAATTATCAGCCCGCAAACATTTAATACACGTTGATACGCCCTCGTGCGTTTAAAGTGCATTTCTTCTTTCTTTTTATTAATTTTTCACGCTGAATATTCAATTAAGCTTTTCAGGCCAATGAATGGTAATCACGACGCTCACGCGTGTCAGATACTGCAATCGTTGGTCTTATGAATATTTAAGCAGGCTTTAATTCTCGAGCTAATTTTAAGCTCGGCGAAATTCGTACGGTTTCCTTTTTATTTTCAAAATCAATAAGCATAAAAACGTTGAAATTTACAAATTTTATTGCGCGCGCCGCTTTTCAAGTGAAAATTATACAATGGATTCGATGACAAAAGAATTTATTTTCAATAAAATTGTAATACCTAATCTCGTTTAACATTAGCAATTCAAAAATCTGAGTATTACATTTTTTGTTTTACGCATTTTGTTTCTTTTTTACTTTTATTGGGACGATTTCAACTAAAGCTCCAACGAAGTCAACAAAGTTTTAAGAGCCTCCGTTAAGACGGCTCTCGACACGCGTAATGAACGAAAAAAAGAAGTAGAAAGAGAAAGAAAAACGAAAATGTAAAGGGCAATGGAAAGAGCGCGAGAGAGAGGAAAAAAAACGAGTGCGGATTTGAAACAAGAAACCAGCCGAGCTGGAGCTAAAGAAAAGGCCAGGGTGAGCGAGTGGCACTAGGAATTAAGGAGTAAAAAAAAATTGGGGGGGAGGACCTAGATTCCCGAGAAGAAGGGGGAGACAGAGATGCAGGATCTCGAGAGCAGTGAAAACGACGCCACAGGCTAAGAATTGCAAACGGTAAACAACGAGAGCAGCAACAGACGAAGGAGAGAGAGAGAGAAAAGAAAGAAAAAGAAACGAGAGACAAGGAGCTGAAGCAGATGCGAGTAATTAACTCGGCTGGCAACGGGCTCGAGTCCATGTTTTCCACTCTCTCGGCCCTTACCTGCGAAACTAGCCGCGCAGGCCAGGCATCAAAACTACACGCATACAGTCTCTCTGTGATTTCGGCATGGAGCTCTTTTTTTCCCGTCGCTCCAAGCCTCCCATCGCAAACTTTTTTCCACTCTATACCGGCGCTCGCGGCCCGTTTCTATTTTGTTTTGTTTTTTTTTTTTTTTTAAATATTTTTTGCGACTTTTTAAATTACGTTCCGTTATATTGGACGTCTGTATAAATGAGGTTTTTTTTTTAAGCTGCCGGATTAATTAGTCGAATGCGCCGAAAAAAAAGAGGATCCCTGGTTCAATTAGCACGCTTGTTAAAGTTTATCATTTGCTCGGTCTTCCATGGTTAAACAAATGGAGAGAGGAGGCCGATAAATTTTATTAGGCTCGCGTCCGTTTTACGAGGTGTATTTACCGAAATAATTCAATGATTTGAATTTAATTTCTCGTTGCGCTTGCCGTTTTAATGAGAGCATTTCATACGCATTGCGTTTACGTTATTCTTTACCTACGCGTGTTCGAATGAAATTTAAACGGATCCCGGTAAGTAACGTTAGACTGTAAAACAAAAAAATATCCAGCAAAGTCTCTCTTTATGAATAATATTATTTTACTAAACTTCAAAAACTGTTAAAACATTAATTTACGTTGTGTTCGCCATCATAAAAAGCGTAAAAAATTTAATTAAAAGCCAAAAAATTTTAAGCGGCTTTTCCTAAACGTAAAAGGTATACTTGCCTTTCATAAATGTAATTATCTGGGTTAAAACTAGATTTCATTTGGCTTAGAAAATAGTTATTCTACTTGTCTATCAAATTTACAATTTTCAAATTAGAATATCAGAAAGAGCTTTGTTAATATATAGACGTTTGTAATAAAAACTAATTCGATCGATCTATTTGCGGTCGAACAAACCAAGACTATTAATTTTCCGAAATATTTGAAATTTTATCTTTTTAATATCGTTTAATAGCGATTCAACCGTTTTTGTCATCGGTCGGAAATAACAAAAAAACACACACAGCTTTAAAATCCATTTATAAAACACTGAATTATTTATTTTCGGTCCGATAAATCGAAAGCGTTTGTTCCTCAATATTTTCGTTCGGCACTTGCTAAATGAAATAAACCGCGCCGGATTCGCCCGGAAATGGCGTTTTAAAATATCCATAATCCACTCGGAAGCAGAGGTAAATCCTTTCCCGACCGAAACAAGAAACCAAACAAACAATATCCTGCACATGACATAAAAAAAAACGAATAATCATGATTAATAAATAAACCTAAACCCAACAACCGTACCTCGTTAAACAAAAAGAAAAAGTTACATCGAAGCATCTAACGAAAATTGCGCAAATCTTATCGGCTTACCCGTGGCTTTTTTTCCACCATAAATGGAGAAAAAAAAGGTTAGTGGTAGGAGTACAGTTAAGGCCTTTTGCCTAGAATGTCACAGAGCGGCGTCTCTACAACGCCTCGTAAACTCTCTCGCGCTCACGTTTCCCTCGTTAGGCCGATCGTACGCAGAGAGAATCGAGAGAGAGAGAGAGGAGGGGGCGCCAAAGGGCTTTACGCGCGCGCGGCCAAGATTGCACCATAGCAGCTGAACAAAAGATCCCGGCCCGATCACGCGTGGCACGTGGTGCGCGCATCTCGAGGCAATCATCCCCCTGTGTCGGCGAGAATCCTGCGCCTCTGTGTACCACCTACCCCCCACCCTCCTTTTTTTTCTTTTTCATTTGCTCCGTACGCAGAGGATCGCAAACAGCATCAACGCGAGAGTGAGAGAGCGAGCCAGAGAGAGAGTGAGAGAGAGTGAGAGGGAACATAGAGGGGCTCTCTCCGTGCGAGCGGCGGGCGCTCGATAGTGCCAGCGAAAATGACCTAGAAAGCTCCAGAGCGTGTACACCGCCGCGGGTACTTGCTATCGATATGTCTTTGCCTTTTTTTCCATCCCCCCCTCCCATCTCACCCTCCCACCTCTCTCCCTCTCTCTCCCTTTCTCTTTACGCTTCCTCGTTTTTAATGAAGTATTTTTGTTTCTCTTTTCCTTTAGCCTCTCTTCTCCTTTTAATTATTTCTTTATTTCCGACCGACTTCAGCGGCCAGAGAACGAGTGAACTAAAATCCCAATCTTTTTTTTTCCTTTCTTTCTTTCTTTTTTGTCTTCGAAGTTTATTCCTTATCGGAATAATTAAAGGAATGCTTGCAAATAACGTTGGCTTCGCGCCGACGAAACGTCACGGACAAGCGGGTGTTATAATAACAGGCAAAACAGATGAGAATATGTAAATGATGGAAAATAAGCCGGGGGAAACGTCGAGTTCCGTAGCCGTTCGTCAGCATTTCAACTGGCATCCAAAACAAATAGAAGCGCGAACGAACGCCCCCCCCCCCCCCCCCCGGCCCTTTCGAGGAAAAAATGAAAAAGTCGGGAATCGATCGTCGGGACGGCCCCGCTGGGGCAAATTCGACCGCGCTCAAGATTACATAAAATATTAGCGAACTCGAGACTGTCTGCTGCCTCAGGCAAGCAGAAAATGGAGGCGGAGCAGCCGAGAAGTCTCTCTCTCTCTCTCTCTCTCTCTCTCTCTCTCTCTCTCTGCACTACTCCGCCCGTGCATCTTGTCCCGGTCGGCTTGTCCGCTCGATATTGATGCAGTCTCGCCTTCTTCTTCTTTTTTTCCCCCGCTCACATCGCGAGACACGCCGGCAACAACCAATCCGATCGATTCCCGATATATTTATCAACGAAGCCAGCCCCGGGAAAATTGACAAGTCGTATATAGCCGTGAGACACTGGCACGCGGCCTCCTTTTCCTTCGCCTAGTCGCCGAGGCCTCCCAATGCTACTGTACGCTCTCTCTCTCTCTCCGTCTCGCTCTTGCCCTCTCTGACGATGGATTTTTTCGAGGGCCCGGCGAAAATCGATGGCACTTGAATCTCTCGCTTTATTTTTTTGCTATCTAAAGCTCGGGAGTAGTACGGCGGCTGGTGCATTTTTTTTCAGGTGTCAAAATCCCGAAACGCCCGATTTTGTTAACAGTGCGGGAAATCGACGTTTTTTTCTCGCGTTTCCTAATTGACACTTGAAACATTTCGGGATTGAACACAGTTTTTACAATGGCGAATCGATTGGTGTAGGAGAGCTTTTTTCGGGCTGTACTGAAATTTGCACAAGAAAGGGTTGGATTTTTGCAGAGGAGAAACGTTACCGTAAGGACATATTCAGATTTCGAGCAAAGTTAATTGCGTTTCGCAGGAGAAATCATTACGACGTTTTGTGCGAATGGAAATTGTACAGTATCGTTGGTTTGTAGCGAATATTTTTCGTGATTTTCGTGTATCGAGAGATAAAAGGTGCTTCAGAATTTTTAAAAACATCACGTAACGCAAGAGATTATCCGGAGATTGTTGTATATAGCTTTTTTTTTAATTCACCTGTCATTGTATAGGTACATAAAAATTGAAAAATGTGTTATAAACGTTGAGATAAATTTTAGATCAATTTAAAAGCAATTCATTTGTCTAATGAACTTTTGTTACATAATGTAACCCAGAAATATTAAAATAAACGTGGAAAAAAGAAAGTTTACCAAGCGAAAAACAAGGAAAATTAACTATTGCGCAATTAATGCAAATATTACGATGTTCCCTTCCCATCGCCAAACATATACATTAGATGTACTGTTGATTTAGCAATTATAGAAACGCTTCGATTTTACCGTACAGAAACATTGACAAACCAATTGTGCATATTAATTAAAACGTTCTGTATACCCAAGAAACAAATATTAAAAAAAATGGTTTGTATTTAAAAAAAGAATGCAAGATTACTTCGGCCAGAGCGACAAATGAAACTTTCCCCTTCCAGCATTGTGCGAATGCGAGAGAGAAAAAAAAACGAAAATTACCAAAGAAAGAAGTCTTGAATGAAACTAAAGTTCAATTAAGGAAAAAAAGAGGCGATGACGAGGACGGTGAGACTATACGGTCGAGAGTCACGGATTCGAGACAGCGAGAAAATTCAATCCCCCCCCCCTGCACGTCTTTTCAGTGGGTTATTTTTAGACGACGTGCCGTTCGCGGCAAATGAAAAGCTGACGACGAATCGGAGCGGCATAACGGAGTAGCGACTGGTCTGTGGAATAATCGGGAACTTTTGTTAATGTGACAGGGGGCTACGGAGTACGGGGGGGGGCGAGTAAAGGGGCCTTTGCTTTTTGCTCTTGGCCGGGACATCATCCGAACGGATCGACCAGAATTAATGCTCATGTTCAACTTTAGTTTGCGTTCGAGCGAGCAAAGCAAGAGCTGATCATTTGACCGTAATTTTCAATTGCCGTTCATTTTAAAACTTTTAAATCTACGCTCCGTCAGAACTCAATTACCGCTGCTACATTTCGATTCTACTTCCTTTTTTTCTTCTTCTTTCTTTCGCGTGATATTCTAATAAAAATTACGTTGATTAAGAAAAAAAAGGGGGGAAATAGTCCTTGAGACTGAATAATGAAATTTATTTTGTCGATTAGATGAGTATCATCCATCACGAAAATGATTGATGCAAATAAAATTTTACTCTTTGTAACGTTCGGTTGTAGACGCGTATGACCCAGATGAAAAGGTGATGTTTTTTTATTCGCACGAGAGGCCGCCGCAATAAACTGCGTGTTCGCGTTCGTGTTTGCGGTACGTAAGTGACAAGTAGTAACGGTCAAGATAAAGTCAGACGCTCGCTAGAGTGTGCTCGTAATGCTACTGTACAGTATTAAAAAACCGCTGCTAACTAGTTTAATAGTGTGCTTCCTCAAAGAACAATAACTTTTATCATAAAAATAATTTATCTTTTTTAACATAATTATAAATTACGATAAAAATGAATATTAACAAATAAACAATTTTTTGTTTGTCATTTTCATCATCATTAGTATTTATGAAATTTTTGTTAAATACTCGCGTTATTCAAATTTAAACTTTCGTTGGTAATAAGATATCTATTTGAAAATTGTTACACTTATTTGGCATACTTGTCCTAAGAACTGAATAAATTTTGGGACTGATCCGACCTTATTTAGTGTGTCTATTAAAAATCTTTTCTTGATTTTTGCTTTCTTGACTTTTTAATTTTGTTATAAGTTTCATTGGTGATAAAATATCGATTTGAAAATTGACACATTTATTTATCATACTTGTCCTAAGAATATAACCCCAAATTAAGTTCAGATCGGCCCTAAAATTCACTCAGTTATTAAATTAAGTATGAAGAATAAATGTGCCAATTTTCGAAGTGATATATTATAACAAACAAAAGTTATGACAATTTAGAAAATAAACAAAAACAGTTTTTATTAATAAACACCCTAAATAAGGTCGGATCGGACCTAAAATCTAATCAGTTCTTAAGTAAAGTAGGACGAGTAAGTGAACCAAATTTCCAGTCAATATTTTCTTTTTTGTTTGAGTTATCGGTGAACAAAAAAACGATTACATTCATATTCGCATACACAAACACATTCAGACTTTCTAAAGACACTATTTTTTGTTGAGAAATATCCAAAACAAAAAAAACACAAAATTACAACATCGAAATTTTTTACTATTACAAAGCTTTCTCTTTGAGTAAGCAAAAAAACGGCTGCCATACTTTTATTGTTATTCTATTCCGAGGATCAACTGCTTATTAACCAATTGTTAATAATTTTGATCGATGGAATTAATTTTGTTAAATAATTCTTATCATATCCAACGAGTGTATAACACGAATATCGCATTGAATTCATGCAACAATGGAAAATCGCAGTGAAATCATAACAATGCATTTCGAACAACAGTTGTCAGTAATAATAAACTTTACGATCGTTCGATTATTCATATTTTTGCATTAATACAATAATAATCATCGGATTGAATGGCACATGGAAACGGTAAGTAACGACAGCATAACCGTACATGCTCGAGTTTACATTCATAACCAAATGCGGACGATTAGGAGGACATTATGGTGCGCGTGCTCGAGGCACTAAACATAATTCGCTCCTCCGTTTCGTGCGCGTTAAGTACCGAGCATCGGATCGATGGATTCGCGTCAGCGCTTTTAAAATTTTAATTTTATCTTTTTTTTTCTTTGTAAGATTCGAAATTGATGCCATTCTCTTTTGCTTTTAATTATTAGCTTCTGCGTCGTTACTATGATTATAGTTATTCCATAAAAAAAATTTTTTTTCAGCTGTGTAGTTGTTCGTTAAAGTCAAATTATAAACATGCTCTCATCAATGGCTGCTTCACCAAATTACTCAATTCACTCGCAGCTTTGCTCTTGATTATATAAACACTCTTATTCGTATCGCGTTCCCGTAGGCTCGTAAGACTTCCATCTCGAAGCAGTTGCATTCATCTTCTGCAATAGCGAACTCGAATTTATTGATATAATGGTATTCACTTTTTGAAAATTGTTCAGCGTAAATATTCACTCTAATAATCTACTTTTATTGCGTGACTATGAATACGTCGCTGAAGCATTGCAATTATTTTAATAAATAACATCATCAAATGAGAGACGACGAATAAAATTTTCTTCGATTAGTCTCGGTACACGCACGCAATTTAATTTAGATCCGACGCTCATCTATCATTCCTCGAAAAACGTTGCATTACACGTTCTATCCTTAATAAAATTGAATTTGTTTGTCACGAGCTAGCGCGCGCGTAATGCGCTTAGTTCGACGCGATATTACATTTCATGAATTTATAAATTTTGTACGAGTCGAGTTGTCGAGTTGCGCGATGTTCAACCACGGTTGTCACGTAGACCTGTCATGGTCTAGCGTTCGCGAGCCTCCGAACGCGGCGACTTTCATTTACATGAAATCGAACATGTACGGAAGTCGAACAATGAGAGCTCGAAACTTCGTTACTTAGTCAAATTGACGGAGAGACCCCCGGCGGCTAGTCCGAGAGAGAGAGAGAGAGAGAGAGAGAGGGGGGGTGGCCACGCGTCTCCATACGCATCGACGTCGAACGTCGTAATTGAATTTTCAACTAGTACAATGGAATCGAAAAAATAGCTGCCGAGAGAATATTCGGCGGGGGAAGGGTGGATGATACGGCGAAAAATTCGGCCTCCATACGGATCTGCACTTTGATGGAATTCCGTCAACTGCTGGACTTTGATAACGCAAAATCAAATCAGTCTGCGTTAGGATGATCCAGTTTCCATTAGTCGCATACTTTTGCCACGGCGATAGTTGTGCGTAGGGGAAATTCGATCTACTATTGTATTCGGAGAATGTGAGCTTGCGAATTGTATTTGAGACTGAGAGATGATTGATTCGTTTTAAAATAAAAATTATATATGTTTATTAGTATTAAACATACGGTTATAAAGGATTGAAAGACTGTCGCGTGAAAAATTTAGATGATTTTCTCGATACGATCGAATTGGAATGCTTACGCGCATTTTGCAAGTGCATTCATTTTTTAAGTCGTGAAATATTTTCTTAAATTAGAAATAATAATTTTCGAATTCGATACGCTTGAATGAACATTAAAAATTTATCGAGTTACCGTTATTAAATTTTTGTATAAAGTTTTAATACACACACTTCGAAAGAGAAACCCTTTTGAAATACGATAAGAGCAAGCGATAATAAAAACATCATGTAAAAAATATTTATTTACCAAGGATGTTATTGAATTAAAAAAAGTCTTCAGGGAGACCGGAGAAAAACAAAGTTGTAAAATAAATGAAAATGTAAATGAATTTCCGAAAACGTAGCCGTCTGTGGTTTCCCAAAGTTATTCCGATTTAAAATACAAAAAATAAAAGAGAGAGAGAGCTATCGGACCAAGAAAAACATGTTTTTTTTTAAAAAGAAAAGAAATCGAAGAAAATCAATTAAAATTCTAATGGATGAAACCCTATTATTTCCACAGCGTAACGGATCACCGTATTTTTTCTTTTTTTTTTTTTTAATCTATTATTCTTATTTTTTGCGCAGTCAACCTTGAAATACACCCCCAAAATAATACTTCGGCCCCGAAATATCATAGTCTAACGTTCGAAACATTCGTAAGAAAAGTTTTCCCGCATAAGCCCTAACCTCGCCCGGGAGAAATGAAAAATAACAGCGCGATAAAATATCGCGAATAAACGAGAAATCGAAACGCGAAGCCGCTCGGGAATCAGTATTAAAGGCAGCGTGACGTTGCAGTGTGTGTGTGTTTTTTTCTCTCGACCAACAACGCCCAAAAGCCGGAAACATGCTCGTGGCCTCTGTACTCCCTTTTTCCCCCCATCCCCCATGTTTCTTTTTCGAACTCGCGCGCTGCGCCAATGCCAAGCGGGCCATTATTCATTTCGCGAGAAGTAGCTTACCCTTGCCCACACGAGATAACCCTCAGACGTGTATGCAAAGTTTTCGGCAAACATCACGTCCTTCGATTGCCATTAGACGATTCGGGGATAAGAGAAGAGCAGCGGAGGTTGGGGGGGACTAAGGGGGTTAGCGAAGAATTTCGCGGAAAATATAAGTCCGAGGGGCTTTGGTGAAATTTATCGGTAGCACACTTGGCCGTTTTGAAAATATACTTTCTCGCCCCGCGAGGTCGCCGCAGAAAAGAGAGGGGGGGGGGGAACGGAGGGGGACACGGGTTTCTATCGATTGCGTTGTGTGCGGGGACGCAATGGGGCGCGTTCGCCCGCTGCTGCACCGGAATTGGAGCGCGCTCGAGGCTCTCTTGCCGCGATTACGCTATCTAATTAAGCCTTCCCGTCTTGTTGAGAGCCGACCGAGAATTGCTTTATGCAACGTTTCGCTGCGCCTCTCTCCTCGGCTATCTCTCTTTATCTCACTCTGGGAATAACTGACCTGCGAAACTAGAGAATATGAGGACTACGGGCTTTGTCGCGCTTGTCGGAAGTTTGTCTTTGACGATAGATGAGATACCACTGCCACCTGACTTGGAACTTGATAAATTGTGGCTCTATGGATGCACGTCGAATATGGCTGTTTATGCTCTGGAAGTGCTTCGGTACTTCTTATTTTTTAAGAAAGCTGGTTATTATTACAAGACGATTTTACTATGCGTATTTTGAGGAATTAAAAGTCACCTTTTCGTGCTTTATTATTTCAACGAATTCCGGATACAAAATTACTAAAAAAAGTTTCAAAGTAAAAAAAAACAAGTTATTCAATAAGTTACATATACGCAGTCCATTAGTGAGATTCAAAGTGCTTTTTTTCACAGAAAAATAATCATTTGTTTTGTGCTATAACTGTGCATTAGAACAGCATTAAATAGAGTCGTACAAATATTACCTTTTTCCCGATAAAATAACGAAAATCCAGCAGACGTTTACTCACGCCCGTTTATTCGGGGCCAAATTTTCAGCCTGAAATTTTTGCAGGTGAAACTTTAACTCGAAAGTAAATAACCCTCCACATTGTCACGAGTAAATATTAGCAATCCCGTAATGCTGGGATCGCGCGCGCGCTCGAGCGTCAAACAACGTCAACAACAACGAGGAAATAAGGAGGGCGGGGGGGGGGGAGGCGCGCTAAAATAAAAGGAGGCAAGAAAGTGACAAATGACGGGGGCACACGCGATCCTCTGGCTGCAATTAATTATCCTCCCGACGCGACAGTTGGCTCGAGGTGTCGAGCAGAGCTCTCGGGACGCGAAGGGCCCACCAGCCGGCAAATTATCTCCCAGCACGCGTCTACATGTATGTGTGTATCGGTGTGTATATATGTGGCGAGCCATTAGCCTCAGTCGCGCGCGATTGCAAACAAGCCTAGTAGCCAATCATAAACGAGATCTCCACGCACCATGGAGAGAGAGAGAGAGAGAGAGAGAGAGAGAGAGAGAGAGAGAGAGAGTGGAAGACGAGAGGGCGGTGTGGGGAGGAGGGGAGGGGAAGGGTTACGTCGAGCGCGCGCGCGACACGAAAGCTGACGCAGCCCCGGAGCATCGGACGACACGCAGCTAATTGGCCGGCGTTGCAGCTAGAGCCCACCGTAGATTAATATGCCGACGTCGAGAGCAGCCAAGCCTCGCAGCTCTGAACGGAAATTATAGAGCGGACGTGTGCGGCTGAGCTTTCACCCTCCCTCGCTCTCGCTCTGCCTCTCCCCCACACTTCCTCTCTCTCTCTCTCTTTCCAGTTTGGAGGGACTGAAAATCGAAAGTCATGAACTAGCTAGTCGTGAGCCGCAGTTGCAAAATGTTACGTGTGTTTTAGCGGAAGGCTTTTAATGCCGCTAAAAGGATTGGGAGTTCACTTGTTTGGAGAATTTGCCTTTGTTATGGGCGACAGGTGCTGTATTGGGTAAAAGAATTTAATTAATCGAGCCGTCAGTGGATAAAAAAAATAACAATAATCTAAAACAAAATTCTTTATCATTCAAAAAAAAATGTGTTCCTCGAGAAAATTTTGCACATGACCTCAATTTTATATCTACGAAACAGGGCAAATTAGCTTTGGTTTATTACAATTAGCATACATGTCAATTTAACATTTTTACAGGTCTTACAATCTCGAATAATAATGCGTCTCCCGGTCTTGTCAGGATTTAACATTCATAAAAATGTTAAACCTGCGCGGAATATAAATCAGACAATACGAAGTTTCGACAGCGGCATACGTATGTAAATGAAGTGTAACTATACGAGGACACGACGGAAATTCATATTACGCAATTTGTACTTTGAAATTGTAGCTTTGTGGAGATTTAAATAGTTTATTACAATACTTATCATTCAAAATATTTCGAAATACTTTCGAAAAGTTTCGCAAAACTGAAATTTCCAAGAAATCATTCGCGCTGTTTTCACTCAGGAGGAGGGGGGGAGGGGAAAGAAAAAGAAACGCGGGAAATTCACATACTCCCAAGATGAAAAATTGTTTTCTTCCTATTTCCAATTTTTCCCCCCCAAGTTGTATTTGTCATGTCAGAAAGTATTTCAATTTGAAAATTCTGCTCGCGACAGCTGCGTTTTATAATTGAATGATAAAAACCGCCGACGGAAACACAAAACAAAACGCGACGTATCACTCCCTTTTTTTTCGTTACCGCTTTGTTTCTGTGCATACGCCACCAATTTGAATCGAAAAGCAAGAAACGAAATATCCAAACGATCCAACATCGTTAAATTGATATCGATGCGAGAAACTCTAAATTGATTCATCGCCCGGCGGTTTTTTTTATTACCTTTTATTTCAAGACAATTTTATTATTCTAAAATGGATTGAAATAAAAGCCCGTTCGATGGAGGGGAGAAAAGCGGAGAGGCGCATCGCAGTAACTCCGCAGCATAAATAGCTGAAATGGATCAGTTCGTCACTTGCATTTGAATTACGAGCAGATGGGGATGGTGTTGCTGCTAGGGGGTATTAATGTCTTACTCGCTCATCGTAGACATCGCGTAATATCATGGTGGCTCGTTTATTTACGCGACCCCCTGCCGCTGTAATGCGGATAAGGCCTTGAAATTTAGAGCGACCTCCTGCAAAATTGATGCACCTGCGCTTTAGACTGCCACGAGTCGACATAATCATACGCATCAACTGCGCATGATTATAGCTGCTCGTTTAGATTGTTAATTAATTAATGCAAGGTAAACACTGTTTTTCGAGCCAAAGGGTTATGGGTATGGTCTACAACAGTTAGCTTTAACGGCTTTTGGCATAAACTTTTATTGTGCCTATTGCCTATGCATTTTCTGATGAACCTTCTCGTTTTTATTCACCTTAGTCATGTATTTGCGAAGTTTTCAACGATTTTTCGTTAGAGTTCATTATTCAAAACGTACGGACTGTTTATTTAATATATACTCTTCTATAAAGTATTTACAAAGTTAACGGGTTTACAACGAAATTAGAGAAAAAGCTTTTTTACGCAGTGCATAATTAAGTATGTCAACTTATATGTGCATTAATTTTCCAAAATCAAAAGCAACGAAATTGAGTTATGGTTATTTTGTCACAAGCTTGTTTGTTTAATAAACCAAATAAATTAAACAAATATGCAGCTCAATATATCAAATATGCTTCATAATTGTACTTTTACAAAAATTACTAAAGAGAGGTTGAAGTACTGCTCTTGTTTGTGAAAATTAAAAAAAATTGTTGATTTTTCAGGTAAATTTGTTCTCGTAGTTTACACGCTAGAGGAGTGGTCGTAAAGAGAAAAGTACAGTATAGTGACTCGCTAAATAAATAGAAAATTTCCGTGTGTTTGTTTTCCTCGGGTATAATATTATTTAAGCGTATTATTGTAAACTTTAAACGAAATAGGATGTAAAGTTGATGATAACAATAATTTTAAAAAGAATTCCGGATACCTTATACTTTGGTACTGTTATTCTGAAACATAAAATATTAATATTCATGATAAACTTTATTAAAGACATAACAGATCTTTGCACATGAAAAAAACCTTTAAAAATCCTTATTTATTGTTTCTAAAATTATAATAACACTGAACTAATTGAAAATTTGTAAGTCATAAAATCATTGAATTATTAGACCGGAAAAAGCAAGTTAATTTGAAATTCATGCATTGCTATTGTGAAAAGAATCTCATGAGTAGGAAACTTTGCTTGAAAAGCGAAATTCAATGAAAAACAGGAACAAAGTTTTCATAAAGCAAAACATTTTCGAGTCCCACCCTAGCCCGAGCTTCTATCGCCTCTGGAGCATTGTCTTTTTGTTTTCAGAACGAAGTTATGGCCGTGGCATTGGATGCGCTGCTGAGCAAAAACGAACTACCGCCTACGACGTCGGCGGCCTTGTAAGTATTTTATATTTTGCATATTTTCCCTTTGCTCCAACAGATTTGGACGAAATTGCACTTGTACATGTATATGTATGCGCAGGGAGCAATCCAATAAACGCTCAACAGCGACTGGTGTCCCTTTTTTTTCTTCTTTTTTTTTACTCATCTTCTTACGTAGATGGGTACGCGCGCGCGAGAGGCTAGAGTCGGGGGAAAAGAGAAAGTATAATATTCGTATTAAGCTCCAAGTCTGCTTGGAAACTCGCGAAGAGGTATTGCTCTTATTCGCTCGGGAGCTTTGCCGTAACTCGCTATGCAAATTATCCGCTTATTGGAATTCTCTTGAATTATTTGATGCTTTGAGCTTTTGCGTTTGCTTCGCCGTTGTTGCGCACTTGTTGTAATCGCGCGAAATTAATGTACTTTTTTCTCGTTTTAATTTCTATCGTTTTGATTTAATTTACAATGTATTTCAAAGGCTTACTCAGTTTTTACTTTCCGAGCTTGCGCTAAAGATAAAATTAGCGTTAATTTTGAAATGGTTTCATTACTGTTTACATATTTTACCAAATACCAGTAAAAAATATTCAATTTTATATCATAAGTGTTATGTGTTTATACGATAGTTGTTTATTATATTAATATCGGTAATTTACACGATAAAATAGGGTTGCGTTTTTACATTTTACGAGAAAAAATTGTTTTACTGAATATACTAAGCATGGCTTCGTCGACGGCCGTTCTCAGTTATCGCTTGAGATTACGTACTTATAGCCTCAACTACTCTCGTAAGAATGTCAAAAAGAAATAGATACTAAAATTTTTTGAAAAATGACTCCATTTTTCAAATAAATAGATCAGAATGAAAGTAATACAGAAATTTATGGATTGTAACACTGGAGAACCTTATATAAAACTGCCAATAATTAATTTGTTACTAGAGACACACTTTTTACATTGAAATTTTTTTTAATATTCTAGGGAAAAACTTCTGGACAATGTGGAAATCGAGGAAAATTACAATCTACTAGAAGACATTTACGAAACACTAAACTATGATTGCGGTGAGTACTAAAAATATTAAAATTACTAAACTAGAAGACGATAAAGTGGTTTAACGTTTTAATTATTTACAAATAAAGAGGTCTTAAAATATGAGACGTACAGAATAAAAAAAAAATAAAATACTGTATTTACAAGCGAGTAGTAAAATTTAAGTTTAGTCAGACACTTGACCGTTTTTACTCGCCATTAAACAAAAATTAAACAAGTAATGAAATAAAATAAAATTTAAATCTAAATTTGCACATTTTGCATAAGGATTTAAAGAGCAATTGAATTTATAGAGTTATTAGATTTATGGAGAATTGAAATAATTATATTTGTAATAAATTGCTAGGATTAAACTTTTTACGAAAAATCTGTACGTGAACAGTTCAAATCTTTTAATCGATATAAAATGGGTCTAGGGATATAAACTTGTAATTTACAGCTTGAATTTGATTAACTACGGTTACAAGCTTTACTAGCTTTACTAAATAACAGCACAGGAGTTTGTAAAATAGAATATTACTTATTGTGTTTATTTATCACATAAAAACTGCTATTGCCATTGCAAAGGACATGGAATTAAAGTTTCTGATGTTGAATAATTTTTTATGAACCTTTTTTATTAACTTTCCTATTGACCGTAAATAAAAAAATAACCGTCTGCAAATATTGCAATAAAACATTATGTTACAAAAAAGTAAAGTGGAAAATGTTTATTCCAACTCTCCGTTGCTCTTTATCTTAATGCAACATTAATCTTCGTGAAATTTCTTTGATAACTTTGCATGCATAGCGTATTGTGCATTATATGCTAAAATGTATTTCCGATTAAACGACCACAGAGTTTTACGTAAGTTGCGCAAGAAAGTCGGAAATGCATTAGCGTCGATCGTTAACCCTCGGCGGTCTTATTCCGAAGCCCTACTCGTCTTCTTCTACTTTGTCGTCTTCTTTCTTTGGCATGACTCGGCAACGGAAAATTATGCGGCCGGCGACTTTGTAGGCTTCACAAAAAGACCATCCAAGCTAGATAAGAATCGGATAATCTTTATTATTGACCACAAAGCTCGATTTTTACGATCTTCATTAAAACGACTTTTAAAAAGCTTGTACCATTAAAGGTGCATTTTTAAAATTAACATTAAAAATGTTCGTTTAATTTTTATTTAACTTCTTTTTTGTTCATTTATAGAGCCAGTTTTTTACGCAAGTTGAAAAACTTTCATTTTATTTGCAATGTGTTTTTTTTTATCGCTCCATCGAAAACTTTGAAAAACATCGGCTATTGTTGTTGCCAAAGTACTAAATATACGATTAGAAATACCTTTCACTTGACTTTGCAATAAAACTTGACGCTGAAGCTACAAGCGCACCCAGACTAACTTGATACTTACTTGGGCTTTCAAGTAGTTTGCTATCCGATCGACTTTTAAAGATTATCAAACTAACTTTGCACTGCAGATAAGTATAACCTTGAAACGTTGTTCATGCGCTTGCATTGAAAAATTGCATACGTATATACAAGTGTAATCAATTTCTTGATAGAATATTTGAAACGCGATTCCAGAGGATTATTGCGTTCGGTGAAAGATTACTTTCATCGGGAAATGCCTTTTGAATAATTAATAAATGCACGTCAAGTCAAATTTATAATCATGATTTCGTTTATGATCAGTATATTTATTAGTTCGCTGGTCTGTTAAAATTTATGTTTTTCTGTAACGAGTTTGATATTGTATGATAATCAAATTTTAACGATATTTCACATCAAAACTCGGAAATTAACGAAAATGTAGAAATAAATCCGTACGGAGATTAAATTAAATCCCGCGCAACGGACGTCAGTCAAGTTATATGAGTACCATTTTATTTGTACTTTCCGATGCACACGGAATAAATTTCAATGAAATTAAATATACACACGCAGTGATTGTTAGATTCTAAAATTATTCGCTGCTTTAGAAAATTTTCGAATCTATATCTCAGGAATAAAAGCCTGCATTGTACTGTTGAACTATTAGTTCATCGATGCGTACAATAATCAACGCGTAATAATTATTGCACAGTCTGGAGTAAACTTAACTGGATTAGAAAAATAATTTAAAAATCGAGCAATAACTCAACTACATCGATAATTCGTATTTACTGATTTTATTTTTGCATTAAATAATTTAGAGAAAAAAGTCTCCGCCGGGATCGTATTTTCATATATATGTGGTTATTGCATCTTTGTCGCGTCATTTTACCGTGCAATTTTCTTATTCTTACTCGTACACATCTGTCATCCGGCCTAAATAAACATCATCTGTCTCTATCGTATAGAGTCACTCGGCTGCATACACCGTCCTCTTTGCAATCTTGCAAGAGTCGAGTTTTGTGGACAATATCCGAGCGTTTCGTTTCCCGAGAGCTTTTTTGAGCATATCATATGCAACAAAAGCAAATGTCGTCCTCGGGTTGTTTACAGGGCAGAAGGTCATTTTGCTAAATTACCCCTATTTTCTGTTCTACAGTAACAAACGTCTCCCGAGAACGTGTGTGTTTTAACCAACTACCATCCGGCCGGTGGTACGGAAACATTTGAAATCGTAAAAAGACCAAAGAAAAAATGCTGCGTGATTTTATCGGACTAAATTGCATAAAAAATTCATGGCCAACGAAGAAAAAAAATTGTATAAGAATTGAATAAACAATAATAAATACATTTAACGCGGTGGCGACGAAGAAGATAACCATAAAGAAATTCCGCGCATTCCAAAGGAATTCATAAAAATAAAACCGTTCCGCGAATAAATGACAGGCGTAATCTTGAGAGCTTTATACGCAGAGCCCTGGATAGCGATACTCTACGAGAGAGAGAGAGAGAGAGAGAGAGAGAGAGAGAGAGAGAGAGAGAGAGAGTCCACACGCCATTCTGGAAATAAAGGGGGAGAGAAAAAGAAAAGTAATAAAAGAGCTCGGGTAGAGCAGCATCCGAGAGCCGCTTGGAAGGAGAAAAAGCGCGCGGACAACGTTGCCGATAAGACTCTCAAGCTCGATTAATCGAGATACGCGGCGGTAAAGAGCACGGGCTATTAGCATTAGCGGCGCATAAACAGACCGATCTCTTAGCGGACGCGCAAACGGTAGTCGGAGGAGGAGGTCGGGCATTCGTAGTGCGTACAGATGCTGGAATAAGGACGACGGCGGGAGGGGGGGACGCTCTCGACTTGGCTCGAGCATGATTTTATGCATTCCGCGGGTATTGCGCGCGTGCCGAGCTTCCGCTGTATGTAGCTGCCGCACACCGCTGTTTATTTTCCGTTGCGTGGGGGAGGGGGGGGGGCTAGACGTGCCTCCCAAGCGCACCGCTGCACTATAGTATCGAGGATGAAAATAAAAGAAATAGCCGGGACTTTATGGTGGAGAGCTCCTCGGCTTGCTTGTTGACTGACTTATGAAGCAGGGAGCAAAACCTGGCTGTCTTTGCGAGTCGGTCGATCGAGTAAGTTCGGGCTATTATTACGCAACTGCCCTTTTTAGTAAGTACATGTATGCGGCGCGTGGAATGAAAAGTAAATCGCGATAAGAAGATGCGGGCGAGGCGAAATAACGCGCGGATGAATAAAAGCTCGCGGAGCCGGGTAGCAGACGTGAGCAAACGTTTGCGGGGATATGTACGTCCGGAGAGTTATCTTAATAATTTGGCAAGGATGGAGGGCCGAGGGAGAGAGAAAGCTCGAAGGAGAGCACGCGTAATGAATATCAAAGCGAGTAAATCTCGAGCTTGCAAGCCGCAAGCTCCGGCGAGTCAGAAGTTGAACCGGCGCTCGGCTCTTCGTTCTCGTTCTCAAGCCCCCAGCAGCCCCGTCAGTTTGCGTCCGCGAGTCCTGCGTTGGCAAGCTAAAGCCTCCCCGCGCGCGCGTACACACACACACACACACGTGGAAGAGCCAGCCAACAAGTTTCAGCTGACGCGGCGGCATCAGCTTCAATTTCCGAGCCCACCGGCGGCGGCGGGCACTTTTCTCTACCGGCCGAACGTCCAAAGTTGGCCCTATACTACGTGCTGGCTTATATAGCAACGCGAATTACAAGCGAAAAAGAGAAGGTCTCATACGCGGCCAGAATGCCTGACTGTCCGCGGAATCTGCCGGGATGCCAACGGAATGTGTATCTCGTGACACGAGCTCGTTACAAAGTTACCAACAACTCGGCGACGTATATACAGCTCTCTCTTTTTTTTTTGCTATACGGTGATTTATCACTTGGGGATTTGATTCTGCACCGTGACGTACCGCGATTTCGTTCGTCATTTTCTAGCCGTGATATTGATTTCTTCGGTTCGAAACTCGCGAGACTGGCTTTTATAGACGCTGAGATTTATTGATTGCCCTGAATAGTTTGGGTGATTTGAAAAAAAAAATTATTTTTGAATTCGTCCATAAATAAACATTTCCGTTTTCATCAATATTCTTTTCGGCACCCTTTTCTCTTGCGCTCAATAATACAGTATCTTTTTATTCCTGCAAAAATTCGGAATATTTTTTAATGATGCCTCCGGAGAATACAAAAGTTAAGTCTATTGTCAGGCCACTGAAGATTTCACGTGAAATAAAATTCTGGAAAAAGAATACCTAACTACAAATATAAGATTAAAAAAGACAATTTATTATACGCGGCTGTTTTAAATTGAAATAAAATGTTCGTTTAAAAAGAAGCCTCATAATTATTCTAAAATTTTAACTCTCAGGCGGGCCGCGCAAAAAAAGTCCGAAATAATATTATTCGCTCCGTTTTCCGCGAATTTACGTCGTTCCTAAAGGAGAATATAAGCAAATCTTTATTGAAACAAAATCGAATAAAAAACGAAAAAGAATATTGAATAATATTTTATTACTCGGAACAATGAAATTATTTATATTTCCGAGAAGATCCTTCATTTCTAAGGAAAACACAAAAAAAAGACGTAAAGCAATTACTACTTTAAACGAGATCTTGTCTTTCTCATTTGCAGAAAGTTCATCTTTCTTCTATCGGACTCAAAAAAAAAGAAAGAAAGAAAAAAGTCGGGAAAAAAATGAGAGGCGCGAGAAAGGTAAAACTTTTTTATCTCGTTTGGCTCGCATTACAGTCGACTTGTTAAAGTGTTATCCCAGCGTATTGTGCATAATTGCCCGCACTTTCCTAACGCCTCGCGCATCCTAGACAACACGAGTTTACGAGCGAATGTTGACGTAATTTTCATGAGCCGATGCTCGAACACCTCGAAAGGTCATTCCAAGTTTTGAGAGCAAACACTATCTAAGCCCACTTACGCGGCTGTTGGTGTATTTAAGCAAACCCCTGAAAGCCTATATTCCTAGTATTTCGTTAGCTAGATTGATCGATTAGACTTTTAGGAAGTTGTACGAGTATATGGAGTGATTAAGCGCGAGAACGAAACGATGATGACTTTCTTGATGGAACATCGGAAATTTTGAAAATATCAATCAAACGCGTTGACGCGTTTTACTCTTTTATGTGCCTCGACTAATGAATTTTAGTTAAGGACTTTTCCGTAATTAAACTTTCGAAATGTTCGCTCGTGACGGAAATTCAATAATACTATACGAAAACTGACCTCAAATGAGATTAACAGCTATCCTTTTTTTGTTTTTAAGAGCTTTAAACCTTTTATCCACTGTGACCAATGCCAACTATATCCCCTTTTTTCTTGAATTACTGCGTATAACAAGTGAAGAATAAATTTAAACGCAGGAATTTGGAAGAAAAAAGAAAAATTGAAAAAATTAAAACCGTACCAATGTAAAATTAACAACTTAAAAAATTTCCCAACTTCTTTTCTGCACTTTAATAACCAAAACTTTAAAAAGGGCGCGCACTTTTATGCATTACCCGGTTTCAACTTCTTTTTTTTTCGCCTCTGTAACTTCTGGTCCATATATTACCATATATTAAAATACTTTTTGATATTGAATCTTTTTTCGCATTTTTTGTCAACTTTTTCGTCTTTGGTTCTTTATCTTCTTGCGCAAAGAAAAAAATGTTAATTCTTTAAAATGGAGAACATATCGTAGATATGAAAAGCTTTTCTAGGTCAATGTCTTTAACTTTGCAAATTCAGTACAAATTCATAAAGTTCGCAACTCGCAACTACGTCAATTACGCAATATTTAAAGAACATTAAATCATCCTACTTGTGAAATATTAAAACTTTACCTTTCAAAGAAGACACTTTGATAATAAGTCAAAGTTACAATGTAAACTTACAAAGGGACTTGGGCGTGCAGCTCTTGTTTTCGTTTCTACAAATTCAAGGCCAGCGTAAATTCGTGGCTCGCTGAAGTGAACTCGGAAAATAACGACGACAAGCTCTCGCCCAGCGATATCATAAACTCGTAAAAGTTTGCCAAGATGAAACGATGTCCCCCCCCCCGCGCGCGCTAGTTTGGCCCGTAAAAGAAGCAAAAAAAAGGACAAGTTGTTCGCGTCTGCGGATCGAAAGCATTTACAGCGCAATTTCGCCGGCGAGAAAGATTTGTTGCACTTGATATTGAGCTGGCGCAGGAAGAAATCATAGCATTCACTGGGCCGATATATATCAGTCATTTCAGAAATGGCCCCCGCGTTTCTATACCCATCCTCGCTTGTTTCAACATTTTAAATAAAAATGATATACGTTATTGAACTTTCGAATGCGCGGCAGCGCAACGCAAATGTAACGCCGCTGTTCCGTGCCTTTTATGACGTATTGTTATATTTACGTGGCTCGTTTGTCATTTGATGGCTTTGTTTCGGAAAATGTTTCGTCGTTTTTCTCTTGCGTATATAACTTTTTCTAATTTCTTATTTAAAAATATTTAACAGTTGCTTAACCGTTAAAGATGGCAACAGAAATAGCTTAGTAAAGTGTAGGATAAACTGCTCATTAATTTGCTCCTGATAAAGAAGCATTCTTTGTAATAAATTCAAAGCTCTGCTACGTAAAATGAACTCGACACCTTAGAATTTTTAAAGCATCGTTTTTTGCAATAAAAAATGGATCGTACAAATTAATATCTTTCCCGTGTAAGCTGATAAATGCAATTCCTACAAAGAATTAGGCTCAATAAATCAGAATAAAGATATTTACATTTTTATCAAAAATAATTAATTGCGTTAATGCGCGCTTTATAAACTTTGTCCCCCTTTTTTTAATACGGCTCGGTCAAAATTGTCCTTTGAATACGAACAACTGCGTTAGTATGAATTTCTATGCAAATTACTTCGCAATGAATAGCCTTTTTTATTCTTAAGAACAAAACGCCCTGTATGATTGAATAATAACAAATTTAACGAACGGCTAAAAATCCAATATTTTCTTTTACAAAATAAAGTCACGTCAGTGTTTTCTTTAATTTCAACTTTTTCATAGTTACCTCACTTTTGCCTCTATGGCTTAATATAAAATATTGACTCTTTTTTTTTCTTCTCGTTATGCTTTTTTGAAGTAACGACGTCAACAAAGTGTAGCACAATTTCTGTACTTTTTTTTCGTTGCGAAACGATACGATTGTAGATTAAAAAGAAAAAATAATTGCTAGAAACGGCTCTTGAGCGACGTTGAAATTATTTAGTAAAATTAAGAGCGACTCGTTATTTTCAGTCAAGCAAAACAAATGACGAAGGCTAACTGGCAAACAAAACAAGAATACCGAAATTTCGAAATAATACCGTATTGAATATGAACAAAATGAGTGGCATTAAACAAAGGGTTCATTAAATGAGTAATCGCTCGCCTCATAAGCGCGAGTAAGAGCAAACATTTCCACGCGAGATATTATAAGTAGTCCAATTAAATTAAAAGCTAATTCGAGAAAATTATTCTCGAACAAAGACAACTTACCGCTTACTCGTCTCTCAAACTCAATATCCATTAGAACGGATTTAAAGCGACCGCTACTCAAGTATTTAACGTCTCCCGCAAAGTTGAACTTTCGTCACCATAAATAATCGCAATTCGCCAACATTTGTCAAGTCGCAAATTGATTAAAATCCATTGAGACGCCCAGTGTGTAACTCTCACCTTGCCATTTTTCATTGGCCGGTATATATCCAAAGACAAAAGCAGCAATTAAAACATAATCCAGCCCTGCCCAGCTAAATCCTTACCATCCTCCTGCTCCTTACCCATTGAATTTCCCCACCGGGAAAACTCTCGATGATAATTGCTCGATTCGCGGATCGACAAAAAGTCGAGCTTGCAAATTCGGGCCAACAATCGCGCGTGCTTTCGTCAAAACGTCATCGGGACTTTTCGCAAAGTTAATTCAAATAAATCAGTCATTGGGGATGGAGAGAGGATGGGGGTAGGCGTTGCACTCGAGAGTCTCCGTCCTCGATCTGGGCGATCCTCTTAATGCCACTTCCGTGCTCCGATCCTCATCGACGTGCCCCGGGGCGAAAATCGATGAGGAGGGCAATGTCGGACGGGCGAGGAGAAGGGGTCAGAGGTGATGCGCGCCAATGGCCTGGAATTCGTGCTGCCGAGGTCGGCCGCGAATTTCGAGAGAGAGAGAGAGAGCCGGGAGTATGTACGCGAGCGTACAGAGGACTAGAAGACGGCTTTCTCTGTGTGTGGTGTGCGCGCGCGACGGCTGCTACTGCCGCTGGGCGAGAGCTTTCTCTCTCTCTCTCTTGGCTGGGGTATCGATCGCAGAGCACATACGGCCCTGTACAGCAGTCCGCTGATAATACAGCCACCACCACCCCCAGAGCGTCTTACAGACGCGCCTGTGTCTAGGAGGATCTGGACAGTGGACGAGGGTGACAAGGGACAGGGGCGTTGTAGACGGTAATTTGACAAAAGACTGAGCGTCCAGATAGCAACGGCGTTATGAGACTGAGACGTTAGGGGCTTTGGGATATACGCTTGGGGGGGTTAGCGGGGATACGTCCTCGGTACTTTGATGCTGGATAACGAATTTTCATTGAGAGAGCTGGCCGTATAAACAGTCGACAAGTTCATCAGGCTGCTAAACTTCGCGGATGTTTGGGAAATGGGAAATTCTATTAGCCGTGAATGATTGGAAAATTGAGTGATTTAGTTTGCTGGATGATTTGCGAAGAACTGCCTTGTGTGCGCGCGCGCGTCCATTGATTTTTCTCCGCAATTTCGATGTAATTTTGCGAAGCTGCAGCGGCGCTTCTCGTATCCAAGCGAATCTCCAAGTTAATTTGAAAATTAGCAACTTTTCATTATAAGCTCCGATAGAAACTGGAAATACTGCGGAAAATCCGAGCGTGTGTTTTACGCGAAATTGAATAATGCGTTATGCACACGGAGTTTCGGTGAGCTTGTAGAATTGAATTTGCTCTCGGGAGGGGAAGTCCAAGTTTTATTAAAATTTATTAACTTTGTTGCTAACAATGTTCTATCTTGTTTTGTAATTTGGGATCGTAATACTCGAATAATATGTCTTTGATAATTTAACGCGACGGTATATTATTCGTTGGAGTAAGGCGACGTGAAACAAAACATTTCAAACAAAATGCAAAATTATGGAATTAGTAAGCTTTTTTTTTCTAAAAAGCGCATCGAATAAACGCAACCAAAATAAGTTTTTGATAAAAGTCTGGCGCCGTCAATTGAAGAAAGAACGAAAAAAAATTCACGCGTCACAGTTCACCGAGCAGAATGAAAATTTAAACTCGGCAAAGCCAATTCGAATCTCCAATTAATCCCAACGCGAAGTATCTATTGCCCGAAAAGTAATAAAACCCAATTCAATTAGCCCGCACAGCGAACGCCAGCCTCTCCCTCTCACGTCTCTTCCCAACTAATGAGAAAAGTACTCCGTTAACCCAATACCATACGATATCACAGCATAATAAAACAAAAAAAGAGGAGACCTCGAATCCAAAAACATTTTGTTGTTGCAGACATCGACGCGAACGACTTCCTGGACAGGCTGGGCCAGGAGGTGATCTGCAGCGCGAGCGAGGGCCTGCTCGAGCGGGCGTTCCGGAGCCTCGGCAACGACCTCAGCGCCTTCCTCACGACCCTCGACGGCGTCAACGACGTCGTCCAGCATCAAGCCGGCTCGGAGACCGAGGCCGAGTTCGTCTGCATCGCGACGCCCGGGGCACTCGAGCTCCACTTCACCACCGACCACCCGTCCATCGCTTACCTCCTCGTTGGCAGCCTCAAGGGCATCGCCCGACAGTTTTATAACGACCAAGCCGACGTGTACATACTCCCGGATCCCTACAACACCAAGTTCTTCAGGTGAGATCACCATCGACAGTCGGACATGTGCGTTTTAAATGCTACAGTCGCGTCGGGTGGATGGTAAAAGATCGATTTCCATAGCAGAGCTTTCCGAGCTTTAACGAGATAACCTCGCTAACGGAAATTCGCTTGGCGTTTATTTTTGTGCCCGGTCAGAAACGAATTTTTTTTGGTTGATCGTTATTTGAATAGCGCCTACTCGACGTGGCCCGCGGTTCTCTCTTTCTCTCTCTCTTTACGAACTCGACAACGAGCTTTTGTTATTCTGGACGAACTAGTGTTTGCTCATTTATCCAAGTGCACAGCATGGATTACTACAAAAATAACGAATTCCGCAAGCTTTGGCGCTTTACGGTGTATATACTGCTGTGTCATTCCTAGTTAAAGTGAAAATACAAGTCGATGTGGCTGTAGCGCTTTAAGTGGCCGGCAATAAATGAATACTTTATGAAAATAATACGTATAGGTCGGTGCTTGTTTGTAGACCCCCTTTCGCGTTCGTTGGCGTTACGCCTTTTCCGCGCTAATCGTTGCCCGTTGCTTTGATGTCGCGCTTTACCCTGATTACCCTCGTGAAATGTTGTAAGTATACTTGGACGGGTTATAGCTGTAATTAAGCCGGCATTTAATATATATCGAGAAATTTGTTAAGAATATCGACTTTTATAACGTATTATACATTTTTAATATCTGTATTTGATGATTAAGTTTGATGGAATCGCCGAGTATTACGTCGAAATTTATTTTCTTTTTCGATGTTTTGACGCGAGCGTAAAAAGTTTTCGATTAACAACTTTTTTGGGTCAGCATTTTCGTTAACGCTTGATTTCGTCGGACTAAGTTTTAAAAGATTTATCAAGTCCGAGTTCATTTGAAATTTCCAGGGCGTTTCTTTTTCATATTTTTTTTTAAAAGCGTCATGAAAATATTTATTCGAATTAATTTTTTAATTCTACCCCGAAAAGAATTTTAAATTTATCATTTTTAGACGGTATTGTATATATTTATTTTTAGCCATTTTTCCTACGACGACTTATTCGCGAGAATGAGGATGAAAATAAATAAATAACATTAAAATAATATTCCTAAAATAATAATATAATAATTTCGAATCTAAAGTCAAGGTGTAATCGACGTATTTGTACAAGGTACTGCGTAATGCTCATATCGTTAAACTAAAATTCATCAATAAAACGTAGATTATTTACCAATGACCTTAATGTTCCAATAAGAAAAATCGTTTTCTCACGACACTTTCGTTAATTAGTATCCAAATATTTTTTTGGAACTCATCATTACTTTCGTAACCGTCAACAATTGACCGTTTCCGAGTTACACACAGACCCTGACGTTTTGGAACGTTTTCAGTTGTAAAACGACCTGGTAAAGTGCTCGGAGATCCTTGTCGCTGCAAGTAGACTTAACGGAACTCGAACGGGCGAAAAGAGCAAATATTGACCGCGACATCGGTGGCAAATGTTCAATGCTAGTTTTCAAAGTTTACGCCAGAGCGCAATTCTCCGTCCTCCCCTTTTTACTCTCTCTCTCTCTCTCTATCTCTCTTTTGCTTACTATAGCGAGCACTCTGGTGTAAAGTTGCTCTCCTCCTGTTTTCCTTTCCTATACCGTCTTCTTTTTTTCTCCCCCTCCTTTAACCGTCGGCTGGAGGACGGCTTGGCTCTTGGCAAAAAAGTGACACGTGCTGCTACTGCTATTGGCAGGCCGAAGAAACCGGAGCTTAGACTGCGCGGCAGAGATAAGTTTTAAATAAATGGATCGCCACTTGTAATATCCTGCAAGGCTGTCCTATATATGCGCTCGCACACGTACGCGTGCGGGGCAAGAAGCTGGCGTGGAAGATTAATTAATACTATGAATATACCTACTAAGCATTTGGAATTTTAATAAAAATCCTCCCTCCCCGTCCATGGGTCAAACTAACAGTTTTTGTTCCGACTGCGCCTTGCGCCTGCGCCAATGTCACGAGTACGTATGTGTAATAGCAAAAATTTCCTATGATTTTCATTAAACAAATAAAAAATGTTTATCAATTTTATACATTATTTTTCTTCGCCTTTCGTCGTTTAGTATAATAGCCATTATCGTCGTTTTAAAAATTCTTTGGCGATAACGTTGTATATCAAAGATAAAGTAAAACAATAAGAAAAAAAACAAGACGAGTAGAAAAAAAACCAAGAGAGAAAGAGAGAAATAGAACGAACATATGTCGAATACAATTGGGTCGATCGTTCCAGATAGTCCGTCTAAAATAAGCATCCGCCGGGCCCGGAGGAAGCGAAGCGAACCCGAGAATATGGAGATTTAGAGATTCACGCGTCAGCTCTGCCGCGGTTAATAACGAATTCATCGACGGGGCTTGATCGATGCGGCCTTCCGAGTGGCTGGTGCTAAATGCACGATAGAGAGAGAGAGAGCGTGTGTCTCCGTGTGAGAAAGAGAGCCCCTGTAGCGGTTGGGTGGTCGTTGCAGGTACCGCATCACGCCGGAGCACTTCAGTAGCACGGATGGCGCGACGCCGACGATGACAGCGGCGGCGACAAAGCGAGATCAATCGGTCGAGGACCAGTACTTCCGGCCGCTCTCCCACGACGCCGCGGACCTGCGCATGGGAGTCGCGAGCTTCTGTAAAGCCTTCCCCTGGCACTTCGTCGTCGACCGCAATCTCGAGCTTGTCCAGCTCGGGGTCGGCTTTATGCGCATCTTCGGCAACCAACTCAACCGCCACGGCCGCGATATATCGACGTACTTTGTGTTCGCCCGACCACGAGGGGTCAACCTCACCTTCCACGAGATACTCAAACGCTCTAATACGCCGTTCGTTCTTACGCTACAAAGGCCCGATGGCGCTGATCAGTTTCAGGCTGAGGTATGCTTCTGTAATCTATATAATGTAAAGAATTGTAATTTGGGGGAGGGGGGAGATGATTAAATGAAATGCACGCGATACTGCTGGCGTCGGTGAAAATGTGGTTTTGAAAAAAAAACGAGAGACGCATTTCAGCGGCAATTTTTGCTTTGACCTGTGAAACATTTTATTTTTACCTAAAGGGATAATATAGATTAATAACGACGTCGCGGACCTATTTTTTTTTATTTTTAAAATTGGACGAGGTAAAAAGTGACATTTTCAATTTTTCAGAAAATAGCAAGGATGACGGTTTTTCAATAAAAATATTTAATCTTTCTTTAAAACGCCAAAAATATTTAACTCTTTTTTTCTCGATGGTTCGCGTGAGAAAAAAAAGGTCAATCTAGCGTACTAGATTAACGAATTATTTTTATTCTCTCGCTTAATTAAACAGTTGGAAAACTTGTTTAACTCCAAATTAAAATGTTCCATGAAAATATGCATTTTTCATTTGACGCAAACAACGACGAAAAAATTAAAAGTTATTTTAATCGTAAGGTCGTCGGGGAAAAAATAATTCGCTTTTTAATCCGAAAAATAATCGAGAGTGAAATACTAACTATTATCGACTAGGTAAAATCTAGAAATATAACGCGAGAATTAAGGGGATCTATGAAATTTGAAGAAAAGCTCTCGCAACTGTCGGCAATGATATCAAGCAGTCGGATAACGTCTTAAATTAAAGGCAAACACGTTTAAAAAAAAAATATTTGCTCAGTTAGAAACGAAACTTTGACAGGGTCTGGAGTTTAAGGGGCAGATGGTACACTGCCCGGAATCCGACTCCATCCTGTTTGTTAGTTCGCCCTTTCTAAACGGATTAGAGGGACTCACCGGTCGCGGCCTCTTCATCTCGGATATTCCGCTTCACGACGCTACGAGAGACGTTATTCTTGTTGGCGAACAGGCAAGAGCCCAGGTAAGATAATAAGCGCACGCTCTGGAAATATTTGCCCCGAAAAGTTCAATCGGGAGAACGAGAGTATTTGCTCATCAACACTATTTGAGCAACGATTATCGAAGGGGAAGGAAAGGGGACAAAAAACGAAACTGATGAGTAATAAAATTCATGCTTGTCAGTCATGATTAGCCCCCGTAAACGGTAAACATCTCCACTGAGATTCTCTTCTGCTATCGAATTTCCCTTAAAAATTCGTAAGAGATGAGTAAAAATCCAAAAGTCAGCGCGATGATGATTTATTTTGAACAATTAGCGCGCGTATAAAATCACTGGGTTGGAATGAATTTTGGGCACAGGATGGGGGGATGGGGAGCGGAAAGGGGGGTAGAGCTATCTCTCGCTGGCTCGTCATTGAGAGGAGAATATCCTTTTGAGCAGCGCATTTTTCAAGCGTAGGGGCCATCTCCCGGGCGAAAATAATGACGGCCATTCATTTGACAAACGCCGCGTTTTTTTGCGGCCGAGAGAGGATATGGAGCAAGAGGGTCGCGACGAGGAAGAGGGAGGGATCTGGGAGGGACAGGAGGCATAATCAGGCATGCAGAAGAGTGCATTATATTCTACGTGTGCAGGATGGCTTGCGGCGGCGCATGGATAAGCTGAAGAGCTCGATCGAGGAGACGACCCGAGCCGTCGATGCCGAGCGGGAGAAAAACGTCAGCCTCCTCCATCTTATCTTCCCACCGGATATTGCCAAGCGCCTCTGGCTCGGTATGTATGTGCATAAGACGAAGAGAGGGTCAGGGTGAAAACGTGATGGTGCGGGACAGGCTCTCGCGTGTGAGAAGAGTACAGCTATATATATATATATGTATGCGAGTGCGCCATAGTGGTTGTACACTCTGCGCGCACCGGGCGAAAGTTCCCAAGGCGCGCGCCGCCCAGCATCAATATCGCTCTTCGCAAATTGACTTTGATAAAGAAGAGCGATCGTTTGATGCTGTCTCGTACGCGAGCCGCGAGAACACAACTTCTCCGGGGGGGCTGTGTGCACGTGCTTTTATAACTCCTTTTCATTTGGCTTGTTTTCCTGTATCTTTGCTTTATCGATATTAATGCGAGCTTGCTGTTTGGCTAATCTGTCAGAGATAATTTTGATCAGCGAAATATTAACTGAGAACACTGGTGTCTCTGTGTTGCGGGGCGTTTTTTTTTTATTTTTTAATGCAAGCAGAAAGTTATCTTTCTTTTTTTTGGGTGTATTTTTTTTTCGTTTTTTAGTAAAACAGTCGCGAATATGGATAAAGTAGAAACAGCTGGACATGTTCAGACTATCTCGTTATGCATAAATTTATGCGCAAATGATTTACGAGTTTAATTAATTTATGACTCCTCGGGGAGGAACAAAACGCGGTTACCACGCTTTTAAAACACAAACACATTGTTTCTATTACTTTGCCAAGTACAAATTTACCGAAAGAAAGACAGGAAAATCGTGTAAAATGAAAATTATATCGTATTTAATAGCAGTAGTAAATGCTAATCTATAAAATTTCCTGATAAACATGTATAAAAAAGGAAAAAAAATTATAAAAAAACACAGATAAATCGTGTCAATGGGACACTTGGGTTTACGGCTTTCCGAATTCGCGATATCTTCACGGTCCGCTTGGCCCGAATAAAGCGGGAAATAGTCTGCGTTAGGTGAGCGCGCGGCTCTCGCATCAGCTTTCCTTTGCCGTTGATTTTTCAAAGAGACCTATCTTTTCGCGCAAAATGCTTTTGCAAAAAGGAAAGGCGCACTATTACGCGGAAGTAAAAAAAAAGTTTCCTTTTTGATTTGCATTCGCTTTATTACTAGGGGAAACGCTTTGACTTGTCGTTTTATATCCTTCGCGCATTATCATTTTGCGCGAGTTTTATTAACGAAAATTTCTTATTTACTGCATTATTATTTTGACGAGGAAAAAAATGCTAATTAAAGAATGATTATTTTCTTCTCTCGACAAATTTTTTTTGCCATTTTCCGCGTAATTGTTGAGTAACCATTATTTTCTGTGCGCAGGTGAATCGATCGAGGCAAAAAATTATGCAGACGTCACGATGCTTTTCAGCGACATCGTTGGGTTCACGGCTATTTGTTCCACTGCAACACCCATGATGGTTATAAACATGCTTCAGAGTCTTTATCAGCAATTTGACGTGTACTGCGGTCAACTTGATGTTTATAAGGTTAATATGGTTTTTCATCTTTAAATATTTTTCAACAATATTTGCGATTGCGGTGTTGCAATATGAAAAGAAAATTTTGTTTCTTCGTTAAATTTTAAATACAGTCCCGTTCAAAAGATTTTTCTACAACGTTGGCCTAACCTTTCAGGTAGAGACAATCGGCGACGCCTACTGCGTTGCATGCGGCTTGCACAGAAACACAAACACACATGCGCAGCAGATAGCGTGGATGGCACTGAAGATGATTCAAACGTGCACTCATCACTCGACCCACGATGGCAAACCCATAAAGGTACGTTAGGCTTTCTTGCTTACCGACCGATGTCAACGTCGTTTGAGGTTAGCTCAGCTCAGAGGATCAGTTATCCGCCGACTACTGGCGGTATCTGGTAAAAGATCTTAGAAAGGTTGATAACGTGAAAGTCAGCAAGAGCTCAAGGTTACCGGCTTGTGCTCGATTATCAACTGTAGACATGGATTTATGTTTAATATTATGGTGAATAATCGGATTGAAGACTGATTTTGATTTTAACGAAAATCGATCGTTTTTCAATGGTTGAAAGGTTTATGATGTATTTGTTTGGCTCTTTTATAAATTTTGGAAAAATGTCTAGAGAGTAATGTAGCTTATCAAAGCTTTATTCTTGGGCTTTTATCAACATAAAAAAAACGTTTTTTTTCAGATGAGGATAGGTATTCACACCGGTATGGTATTGGCTGGTGTTGTTGGTAAAACAATGCCCCGCTACTGTCTTTTTGGACATAATGTAACAATAGCTAATAAATTCGAATCGTCAAGTGAACCGCTTCGAGTGAACGTCAGCCCCACTACACACAAGTAAGATATTTTTATAGATTTTCATAAAATCCGTCATTTGCACTTTTTTTAACTCCAGTTTTAAAACACAGACGTTGGTTTTTTTTAATAGTACTTTGGATAATTAGTTAACGTATTTTTGATCATAAAATAAAATTTTCAAATTTAATAAATCTTAATTTTCACCAAACCTTTTTGCGTAATCAAAGTGCAAATGAAGAGATAAAATATTCTTATCCAACTTTTATTCGAATGTACTTATCTAAAGTTCAATGGAATACCCGAAGATTGAGTTATGAAATTAAAGAGAGATTATTATTTATTAGATTTCTCACCGAAACGCCAGGATTTGTATTTGAAGAAAGACCAAGAGACAATCTACCAAAAGAAATGCCGCGCAATACCGAAGGTACGTGTTATTTTTTGGATGATTACAAACATCCGGAAGTAGACGAAAATTTACCTTTGGACGAGCACATACAAGCGGCCCTCAAAGAATACGGAATAAACAGCAGCACGTAAATACAGCGGCCTCGTACAAAATTCATTCTAACCGAATAAACGAAGATTTATCTTTGCAAAAATGGAAAAGATATAAGAATTTAGTGGATGAAAAAAGTATATATATATATAAATATAAATATATAAATATATTGTATGACCGACGAGAATGTCGTTAAATTGTATGGTCATTCAAAGTGTGTAAAAAAAATCATAATGTGGATATAATAATGACTATATTACTATAACTAAGGTTTCCGTGACTTTATTATTTACTTGGAACTCTGTGAATAAAACGCCAGTCATTGATTAACAGCAAAAAAATTATATTTATTACGCAACAATCTAAGTATAATAAATTAATTCTACCTAATGTATCACCATCTTTCGATTTTGTGTATAACTCACGGTAAAAAATTTTTGTGTGCGAAACGTCACAAGTGTATACAATCATAAATATATGTTAAAAGAATATGGAATTAAAAAGTGTGACACAATTTTTTTTTAATGTAAAAATGAAATAAGACTATGTAAAAACAAAGAAATGTGTTTGTTATTTTTAATGAGTTTTCTTTAAAATTATCTTTACTATTTTCACCAATATTATTATTTTTATTCGATACATATACATTATAAATTTTAGTCAATTCAATCATCATCAAAATTTATTTTTTAGGTTTAATAGAAAATTCAGAGTTAATTTATAACTACTTCTACTTCGGTCTATATCATTTGATTTTCGAAATTTTATTAACATTTTATTTCTTCAACCTAAATCTTATAATTTTATAGGTGAATCGAGTACAAGTCTGGGACTATAAATACATTTTTGGTCACTTTCCAGGTGACCATTTCATATTTTTAATCTTGTATTTTTATAAAAGTTCGACTCCGAATATATTAGTTAAATAGCTTATCATCGCAATAAAACATAAAAGAAAATTAAACTTACGAAAAAAAACGAGGTCAAAAGAATATTACGAAGTTCCTTTGCTCTGGGGATTCAAGACGTACTTGTACGAGATGCACTCCGAAAACTTCTTGAGATTGCTTTTCTGACGTCATAAATCAAATGTGGCAATGTACAAGAAATGAAAACACATTTTTGCTAGAAAAGAGATCTCGTTTAACGCGCACGATACACATACTTTTTGGGGTACAAACGGTTGCAATAAAACCGAATTCTTGATAAAAACTAACCGTACAACATTATTTATGATTATTTTTGTGATTTGGTGTTATTACCTTTTCCTTTAATTAAAATGAACTTCAAATATCCAATAAAAATGGTTTGATATTTGTAAACTTTGAAAAATATCTGAAATCAATAATCCGAACTAGAAACATTGTCATCTCGGCAAAGCAATACAAACAATGTCGTCTTTATTACGTTTTACACTGAGATGGCATTGTTTATACCAGTTAGCCGACATGGCGTGTTTCTACATAGGGACGGCGATCTATCGAAGCCAATTTGGAACATCCACAATCACCGTTACTAAGATGTATATAATTTAATTTTTTACAATATTTTTTGCCGAAAATCCAAGCTTATGATTATGATTGTTTTTTTTTAGTTTTTTTAATATCCATGCTCAAAATATTTTTCGGCGGAAATAAAGTACAAAGAAAAGAAAAGCTCTCGCGAGCTATACACGCCGACCTAGAATGTTTTGATACCACAAAGGAGAGAAATATTCTGATATTAGTTGCGATGTTTAATTACGCCCCGTAGCCGGGAGGGTTGGACGTTTAATATCTTTGCTCTGCTATGCAGCATTTGTTGTTGCGAATGTGCGTCGTCGTATACAAAGAGGCATGAGCCATCTCTAAACTACAGTCTGCGTTTAGAAATAAAAAGTTTGCTTATTATCAAATTTTTTCGCTTTCAGAGACGCGTTTCAAGACGCGGCAAGCAGAGGTCTCTTTGTTTATGGAAAAGTAAAATGAAAAATTTTCATCGGCATGATATGAACAAAATGATTGTAATATTCTCTTTTCGCAAAGTTGAATTCCCGTTTGAAAATCAACGGTTAATTAATTTTGCGAGCGAAAAGAAGCTGGACGATAAGTTTTCTAATTGCTCATCGTAATTTTCGAAATTCCGCCTGGCCGAGCATGCGAATATTAAAAAATCCATGGAGTGGCTTTTTTTTTATTGTCACGAAAAATGTACATTCGGAATGTTCCGAATTGAAATAACGTCAAATTTCGAGGAAACGTCTCGCCAAAGTCGCGCTTGCGACCAAGAATTGAGAGAGAAAAAGAGCCCCGACCCCGTTTTCGTAATCGGTAAAATTTTTAAGCGAGAGGAAACGCGAAAATGTATGAGTTACGAGCGAAAACGACGAGTCGCGCTCGTATATTTTTACCCGAGCATAGCCGGAAAGAAAAGAAAAGTCGGCCTAGGTAAGAAAGGGAGGGGGATATAAAACCGGGGAGAATGGAAAGGTAATGCAGGGGACGAGAATAACTTTTTGGGGTCCGGAGCGAGGGGAGAGGGGAAAAATTTTGTTGGATCAAACGGTGCAGGGAGGGGAAGAAAGGAGGTGAACATGGCCGAGCAGGTGCGGTACGTGGTTAAGGGGTTAATTTCTCCGAGGCTACTTGCTCCCGGTCCACCGACCTGGGCACGCGCGCGAGATCGGGCCTCTGCATCTGTTTAGCGGTCCAATTTTTTCTTTATACGGGCATTGTTTTGCACGTATATAGCCATCGACAACAGTCGACCTGGATATATGCGTCGTTAAATTGGAATCGAAGTCGCAATAAGCAGCGAAAGAGCTGAGGCTTACATAAAATATTCCACATTTATGCATTTCAGATGAAAATAAATGCAACAAGAAACGCGTAAGTAATTAAAGAGTAGAGTAATTCGTGGCTCCTGTAAACTAAACAGCGCTTCGATTTTTCTTCTAGACCCCTCCTCAGACCGAGACTACAATGTACATAATGCAAATGGAAGAAATTTTTTCAAAGTACTCCTTTAACTCTTGATAATTAAGACTTAAACAAAAAAAGAGAGAGAGAGAGAGAGAGAGAGAGCAATTGTAGCAAACATTTATCTTGATTTTTTCTTGTTTACGAGGCTCGCATTTAAATTGTCTCATTACAAGAAAACGTAAACAAGACGTAGATGTAAAACTTTCGATTGCCGAGAAGTTGGATTGAATTGTTAATTGTTAATTTAACCACGCGACAATGTACATTTTAAATATTAGATAACGTCGCGCGGCAACCGTCGCGAAGAAACGCGCAAGATGTATGCATTAAAAACGCGTAATCTCATTCTATTTCGAATCGTATCTTACGAGCGTTATTTCGATAATATTTCAAATTGTACAAATAATTATAACCTTCCGCTTATTAAGCGAATCACAAAAGTGGCCGATAAATTATTAACTCGAACGACCCGATGAAAAAAAAAAACTGAATGTTCATGCATCACGGTAGAGAAAAAGCGAGAGCGCGTTTAATCTGATTTATCAATCTCGCTCTCTTCCTCCGCCGGGGCGCGTATAACAGTAACTACCTGACATCATAAAACATTGCATCGCTTCAATCCCAATGAAGGAGAGTAAAGAAGAGAGCGAGAGATGGAGAAAGGGCGGAGGAGAAGGAGGGAGTTAGTTACCCACACTACACGCTTATACCTGTCATTTATTTAGTAGAAGTGACTTTACGGCCTTCATAAAATCAGGCCGACTCCTCACTTGGCTTCTCTGGGTCGCTACCATTTCTTTTTCTCTCTCTCTCTCTCTCCTACTACCCGAGAGCCATGAAGAACACGGGAAAGAGAGAGATAGAGAGAATGGCGAAGGACGAGGAGGAGGAGCCGCTAGAGGCGCGGGAGCGAAAGAACGGCGGCACTCGAGCACGTAGAGCATCGTCGTGTCTCGCGCGCGCTCAATCTGAATGGCAGCGAGCAGAGAAGAAGGGTCGTCCGCTATACGGGGCCGCGCAGAGAGGATAGCGGAATTGAGAGGGTGGCCGCGAGCGGACCCGCGCTGAATAAAGCGCAATTTAAGCCAATTGACGCTAATAAATGGGTATTTATCGGCGGCAGCGGGCCGACAGTTACGGGCGGCAAGAGAGAGAGAGAGAGAGAGAGAAGAAAAATAAAAGTAGCCGAAGCTTGCTATAACGTCGACGACGACGACACTCTGCCGTCGCCGGCACGCCCGCATTGTTCCAGGCCAGAGATGCGAGAGAGAGAGAGAGAGATGCTGAGAGAGGGAAGGGTAGAGAGATGCCAAGAGCCGTAGAGCGCCCGCGTCTTCGCGTCTCCTCGGCGCTTCTCTGTGCTGCTGCTGTTGTCGTCACCTGCATATAACACCGCACACCCGCACCCTCTATATCTCTCCGATTGTGTACTACACCCCCCCACCCCTTCTATCGCCGTTACCTCCCAGCCTCTTATTCTCATCCTCTTACTTCACGGGGGGATTTATAGCGCAGTGTAATGGAGACGATACTCGAACGAGCGGCGAAGTTGAAAGAAGTCCGAGAGAGAGAGAGCGGCGTTATTCGCCCCGATGATACTGATTACTGACGATGGGAAATACGAGATGTTTCGATTGGAAATTTTCGAGATTGATATACACCGCGCGACTCGAGAGCTGTGACTTGGGGATTTTTTTTTTGTTTCTTAACATTCGGCCACGTCATCGCTCGTACAAAGCGTTTCGATGATTTTTAAGATTTATTTATTTTTTCCCAATCTACGACGATTGCTTTACGCGTATCACGATTTCGAGGGCGTTAATGGCGTTTAGTGCTGATAAAACGAAACGATCGTAATTGATATTGGAATTTTTTTTTCGGGTTGATTTTATCGAAAATAGAACGCTCTCGATTGAAAATTTACGTTCGAGCGAAGCGTATATGTGTACAAAAGCTTATCACGCGTTTACGAATTGATAGTCGAACTTGCCAAGAATAAAACAATATTAATTTGGAGCTGTGTATGGATCGCAATCGTTCTCTTCTGCCTTTCGAAAATTAACCAGAGCCGCACATAAATTCGCAAAACAATCTCTCGCTTCTGTTCAATTATAGCGCGCAAATCTCAAAGCCGCGCGAGCGCACCGCGATTACCAGTTAAAAGCATCATAAACAAATCATCGTTTCCCGTGTCAATCTAGCATTTTCGCGATTCGCAGCTTACAAAATAAACCTTTACTTCGCAACGGAGCCGCAGTATCAAGCGGATAACCAAGGTATCGAATCCAAAGCCGACGCCTTAGGCGCCCGTCGCGGATAAATCAGCAGATCGCGCGAGCGAGAGACAGAGATATCCGGATATCGGAGCGATTCCGATGCGCCAGAGAGCGTCGGACTCGGTAATTGACGAGTGGAGGGAGCGCTAACGAGCCCCCCCTCCATTCCCCCCACAAGCTCGAGGGAGCTTATTGATTACGACTGGGAGGCTCGAGGAGATCTCGCTTCTCCTACGGCTTCCGTCGCGTGATTGACCTTCGGCAATCTTTAATTTCATATCTCGCCGAGCCGCCGTCTCGATATTCGTCTATTAATAAAGGCCGTTGCCTGGCTGACTTATTAATGATAGTCTCGTATGTTGGCTATCGATAAGAGGGGAAGGGAGCTTTATGAAATGTTGCTTTGTGACGTGATGGTGATGCTGCTGTTGTTTGTTGTTGTTGGGAAAAAATTCGAATTAATAATTGGCTGAGATACGTCCAGAATATTGTTTTCGGGGAATTTGGTTATATTGATAATAACTGATGGAGAGAACTTTTCGTTTGAAATTGAAATTTAATGTAAAATAGATAAATGAAACCTTCGCAGAATTGATATTTTCAATTGTATCCTGTTCACCTGGTGTAAAAAAAAACGTAGAAAATGAACGTGCAGAATTATTGAGCTGGGTAATTTGAGAAACAAAGTTGTAATAAAGGTAAAAAAACAGTTTTTCTAACTTTTTTATTAATATCAGGTACTCAATTTGTTGTAAGCTCGATTATTTTTTCTTATTTTTCATTTCAGTATGAAATTTTTAGTACGGGTTTTAGTCGTAATTTAAAAGATGAAACTAAAATGTATTAGAAAAAAAAGGAATATCTATAAGACCACTTTAGACGTAGGCTTTACAAATTTGTCCAGCCGGCTTCTGATGAAATTTTGATTGTATGTACTTGATAACGCTAGCTGAACGAGGTTAACTGCCAATCAGTAAGTAAAAGAAAATTACTAAAGTAAATGACGTGCGCTACAGCTAATATTACTTAATTTGGACTGAAAACATGCCAGTATTATCCTATTAGAAATCTTCTCTTTTTTTCTCTCTCTCACTCGAAAATACCTAGTCTCGACAACGTATTTTTTAATATTTGACTCTGCTCGTAAATTTATAGTTTAAACATGTAACTCCCGTTACACCTTACAATACATAATTAAAACTTTCAACATTTACAGATGTTTCACTTTTTTTTCGTAGAAAAAACGTAAAATATTCGAAAGTATAAAATCCTTTAACCCACTAATATTTTTCAAATCCAATAATAACAATCACAAAGTTTAATCCTTGCAAATTTAAAAAGCAGCTAAAAAGAAGACCAAAAACGCTATAACCAACGGAAATCAATAAAATTTCCCCAACAATCATCTCGAGCTCGCATCGCCTCTCTCCACATATTCAATCGCCACATATAAAATAACAATTATTCAACCCTCTAAAATCCAGCCATCCAATCGGAAAAAAAACGCGCGCGCAAGTAAGCTTATAATACTCGCCTCCCGAAAAGACAGTGGGGATTCAACATTTTTCAAAGCATCGATTCCACACGACCGAGCCGAAAGCCGCGCTACTATTTTTGTAATCTCCACCTCTTCCAATAACTCCCTCCCTTGCCCCAGTCCAAAAAACCTTTTTCCTCAAAAGGCTCGTATCTCCTTTGCGGGGGTAGGCGGGACTTTCTAATCTGCGTAATGTCTAAGCTGCAAAAAGATGACCGGTATCTTTTGAAACTATTCTCGGCCCAGCGCATCCGGAGATAATAACACTCTCTTTCGGGAGGTACAGAGGCGTATATAGGAATGAGGAAGAGAGAGAGAGAAAGAAGAGGAGGAAAAAAAGGGAGGGAGGTGTGGAGTCCGATCGAGTGTCGCTAAGGAGCTAAAGTAAAGGAAAACAAGGCGGTGGACTAAGAAAAGAACAAATATTTATCTATCAGCTGGTACAGCGCGCGCGCACGGCTCTTCTTTTTTTTCGGGCCTCGGGGAATGAGGCTGCGGCGGAGCTGGTCTGTTTGGCTGGTTTCCGGGGCGCCGTTGGAAAAGCGTTACACTTCTGCGGCTACTCTCTTTTCGGAGTGTCACAAGGAGAGCCGAGATCTAAGAGTATTTTCAAAGAGAAAAATAAGAGAGAGAGAGAGAGTATCAGAGTAGAGTCATTGGGTCTCTAAGCTCTGATATCAGCTAAGCTTTATGCGTTGTTCGCCCGATTGTTTGTGTAAAAGATATATATACGCGGAAAGAAAAACAGAATCACACTTGATCCATTATTACTATTACTATTATTACTCTGACCTATTGAACGTTTAAAATACCTCAAATGATCAAGTCGTGTATATTTATTTGTCGACAATTCAAAGCAAAGCAATCAATCTTACATCGCTGACCTTATTATTATACATTTAGCTTGAACACAGCAAGAGCCGCTTGCAACAGTAGCATCTGCTGTTTTATTGCGATCAACGTCTGAGTTCACCGACGATCGAACTGGCAATTTGAAAATATATACACACACATTTTGGTTCAATAACGTACGAGAGCAAAAAAAGCCGAAATAATTTTGTAGTCCCCGATATTTAAATCGTTTTATCAAGTGCCGAAGAAAACGACGGCTGGGCTGATGCGAAATCGATAAGGAAATGGGCGAGCGCATAAAAAACACATTTTCGTCGTCGTCTAGCTGCTATATAGAGGCAATATCGAGTGTACACACATACATATACATAAGCAGAGAGCGATTTGATACATAGAAGAAACATCTGAACTTGTCTTTCTCACGGAGAAAGAGGAAGTCCAATGCTAACCTATACGGAGGTATATGTATCTAAATCGGGAGATTCGCGAGGATAATTACCGCGAGGGATTCGACTCGCCCCGAGGGATTGGAGTGTGTGTGTGTGTGTAGCTTGTAGCCCGACGTATAGGTATATATTTGCTCAAGTCCGCGTCTTTGCATGATATCGTGGTCTCTTGTATGATATCGTCGTATCGTTCTATAAAGTTGAGATCGGACTAACCTGAGCTGGGGACGAGGGTGACGAAGCTGTTTAGATAGGGCCACGGCCGCCTGCCAAGGATTGTTCTCGGGTCGTTGAGTACTTGACCTCCGCAAAAAGATGTATATTTCCCCCGGAGACTCCTGAAAGTAATCGACGATTTGGTTAGTTTACCATTTTGTTTAATTTAATGGTACACGTCCGTACTTTTTTTTTATTGTATATTTCAAATTAAATGTATGTACTTTTACAATTTGTTAACTTCACGTATCTATTAAGTGTGCGCTTTATATTAAACAGCATATCGCATACGTTCTTATATGAAATAATAATACTGCAATAAAGTGGGATTATAACCTTATTTGGCGTTTAATCGGCTTAGCGTTAGAAATAATTCCGTAGAGGGTGAAAAAATAAAAGGTAAATTTTAACGCTTAATACTTTGTATGTACTTTTACCTTCGGTATTAAATATTATATTTTATACGAAATCTTTACCGTGTGTTTACCATCGGTCTCATCAAGCCAAAAGTTATAATATAGATTATTTTGTGTAGAAAAAAAAACAATAGCAACGCGCATAAAAATACAGCTTTCTAATTATATTACTCTGTTATAGGTATCAAAAAACAACTCTGTATTAAACTCTAGTAAATTTTCGCAAATAAACCTTCATATTCCGGTCTACGCAAACTGCGCGCAAATTTAAACATAATATTGAAAACCTAACCTTTAAATTTCGACGTTGCAAATATTTTCGCTCCTTCGATCTATATTATCGATCGCGTATACATTTAACACAAAAAGTCTGCGATATCATAACTTTCAAATTACATTTTCAATATTCAAAGATACAAACCTCCAGATAAGAATGCTGCCCAACGAGGCGACAGATGGAAAGCCGTTATCACTCCTCCTGCGAACAATCAAATTTTCATCTTGGCTTTCAGATCGCGAGTATAGCACTCCCCTTATATAGCATATCAGGACAGTCAAAGGCAGGTCCTAAATCATCTCCGGCGCTATATAATAACAACAACGCGATAGTTCAAACTGTTGCGCGCGTGTTCGAATCGTAACGTCCGACGCATAAACATCAGAAGACCGAAACAGCCGGAGGGTAAGGGGCGCCTGTATATGCGAGCCTGGCTGCACACGCACAGTCGTGCGTGGTTACAAGCAAAGCCCCGTGGACTCGGTGGAGTGAGCGCGCCTGCTATCCTGGACTGTCTGTGGATATATAGCGTGTGCGCACATGAGAAACGGACGCGGGAAAGGAAGAAGAGCCAGATGCTCGCTGGGACCCTACGGATATATACAAGCGCGCACATGTGCGTAGCGGGACCGAATCCATATATCCCGCTTATAGAGCTCTACACGCGCGGAGAGCGATGCCGCGAGGACGTAAAAGAAAGAGAAAAGCGCGCATCGAGCGCGATGAGGAAAAGCAATACCTATGTATATAGATGTATAGCTGCAGCTCTTGGAGAGTAGCGCCGCGCGCGCGCTCGTCTAGAGAGAGAGAGAGGGCATAAGTATATGGACGAGGAGGGAGGGAGGGGGGCCATGGAGGTTGGCGTCGGCGGCGGCAGGCCGACAGGGTGCGCGGCGATCGGTCGGCGCGCGGCCCCGTGCTCCGGTGCGTCTCAGTTCGCCGGAGTCGTTTCCGCGTGCTGGTCGTGTGCCGCCGCCGTCGTCGTCGCCGCCGCGCGTGTCTTCCTCGCCTCGCTCCTCGGTGTTTGTACCTTCTGGTCTCCCCCGTTGGGCGCGCGCACTGGCCGGCCGCGCGCTCCTCTCTTTTAATCGAGTGCTCCGAAAGGCCCTTCCCCGATCGCGGCTGGTGTGTTTTATCGTCGCGCGGTCGTGCAACAGGTCGCGGCAGCGCACTCGTACACACATAGTCGCGCGACACACGACGACGAAAGAGAAAGAAGGAGCAAGAGAGAGAGGGAGCAGTTTAACCTCGGAGAAGCTGCTCACGTGACCGCCGGAGAGAGAGAGAGCGCTGGCCGAGAGTGGCCTGGCTGCTGCATGCGGGACAATCGTCCAGGTGCGCGTGTGCTCTCGCGGACGTCCGAGAGAAGCTGAGGCAGTAGCCGAAAGCAGCGGCAGCAGGAGGTTTTCTCCCTGACGTCGCACCCACCTCCTCTTCTCGCCCAGGCCTCTCGAAACACCGGCCCTTCGCCCGCGCGCCTAGTTCTCTGCTCGCTCTCAACGTTGCCGCGCGCGCCTCCGTCCTGTTGCCAAGTTTTTGCGGTTTTTTTTCGTCGCGCACGGCCCCGGGCCCGCGCGCCCGACGTGGCCGACTGTTCGGTTTTTTTGTGTATTGGTGCTCTCCTGTATGCGTATGCCATACAGGTAGATATATATAAATCGGTGGCATATTTTGGTTTTTTTTTTAATGCTGTGTGCTCAGTGGCCCGTTATTTTTTCGCCGAGGCTCTCTCGATCGGCCCGAGAGTCCATCTGCTAGCGTCCGAGCCCAGGTCGCCTCCGAGCCGTTGGCTCTTTGCGAGGGGCGCCCCTCCATAAGTGCACCGAGAGCGATCGGCAAGCGAGAGGGAGAGAAGCCTGCGGCCGCGAGAGGAGAGCAGGAAGTGAACCAGCCCCCGCCCGGACGACGCGCCTGCAGGACTGGACCTTTTATGGTGGTAAGCAATTGCAAGGTCCTTTTTATCCCGGACTGCTGTTACGCGTGTGTATGTGTGTGTAGGTACCCCCGCGCTGTTCCCTCTCTCTCTCTTGGTGCGGCTCGATCTATACGCGGTCGGCAGCATCCTTCTCGCTCGCTCTCAGTCCTTTCGGCACCGAAGGCTTCCTCTTCACTCCTGCACGGGGATTCGGAGGTCTCACCGCAGTCTGTCGGTCTATCTCTCGGGCGCTTTTAATCCGTTAATGACTCCCTCGGATTCGAGGCGGCTCGCGTAATTGCCGCGAATGAGTTCGCTGCCCCGGCAAATAAATAAGATCGAGCGCGCTGAATTGAAACCGTCCTCGGCCCTGTTGCCTCCACCTCCCCCCGTCCTCCCTCTCTCCATCGGTCTCTTTTACTCCTTCACGTTCGCTCGGCCGATCCCGAGGCTTGCTGCGTCCGCTAATTGCTCTTCGGGATGACTCGCAAATTTTGCCGCTTCGTTTAGCGCAATTGCCGAGAGTTTAAGCCGAGTAACAAAGAGAGAGGGAGAGATACTCCCGCCGGCGAATCGGTTAAGATCGATAGAAGAGAATTTTTTCCGGCGAAACGGCTTTTCGAGGAAACGCTTGTTTTCCTCGACTTACAAATCTATATAAAGTCGCTTGCGCAATTATCGTTTATCATGGTTTAGAGGACGGTCGTGGGTGTGGGGTTTGGGGTAGTCATCAAAATCAATGCCTGCACGCGAATTAATTGCTCTCCAACGTTTTCATGGCGCTCGTTTTTCTCCAACGCTTTATTAGACATAAACCATCCCGGTTTTCGAAGCACACACACACGCGCGCGGTACGTGTGTGCACTTGGTTAACGCGCTCTCCCGAGATTACGATTTCTCTTCATTAATTTTTAAAATCGCCGGTAAACTCGCGTGTGACGTTCATTGAGAAAAATGCCCCCTCGGTCGGCTCTGCGGGATTAACGTCAATTATCTCATCGGTATAAAAATATCTTGCTTACGGGTACTGTATTTTATTTTATCTTTTTTTTTCACCTCCGCTACTGATTTGCCTGAAATCAATTATTTAGCCGAGATGGATTATTCAATATTGCGAAATCGAACGCACAGGAAAATTCCAAGATGAAATTTAATGTTGTCCTGAAATATTCTTTTGGCTCGATGTTTCATTTAAAATTTTTAATGAACTAGAAACTTTACCGCTAATAAAATAGTCTATGAATGAGGTTAAAATAAATAACATTAAATTGATTTTCAATATTCACTTCCGTCAAAACTCCTCGTCGAGGAAGTTTGTAATCGAATGATTACGTTAGTATTACCCTGCTCGAAAATAACTTGCAATCAATTTCCCCGTGATTTTGGAAAAAAAAACTAGCCAGCTTCCAACTTTGATGTAACTCAATATAAAAGCTGCACAGATATTCGTATACCCTATACCGTACGAGATCAAATAAAAACAAAATTATAAAAGTTCGTCTAAATCAATCCGGCAAACTCGATATGCCTGTAATGAAAACTCATCGATACGAGAAGTATCAATATTATTGCGCTGGAGATAAGAGAGTCAAGCTGTAGCGTGTGTCTGTTATCACCACAAACACTTCTCGCGATCGATCAATCGACATAGCAAGCCCCAGCAGATGGCCTGCATATTAAATTAAGAAAGAGCACACGCGAAAGGGTTGAAAAGCGTTAGCCAAAAACAAGAGAGTTGGCTGGAAAGACGACGTTCCCACGTGCCGAGCGTCAATTCAGCGAATCCTCTCTCTCCCTTGGCGCACGTGACAGCGAGCTAACGCACGGCGAGGGGGGAGGGGAAATGCGTGCGCGCGGTTCCGCTGTGTGTGTATACTCGCTCCGCGTCCTTGGACACGCGCTACGCTTTTCCAAGACCCACCGGTGACTTTCGCCGTTGGCACTCGCTTTCCCGGCGCCGAGAGTCGCTATTACGGAAACCATACGGCTTTTGCTCGAGAGATCGGCGCTCTATTATTTTCTCTCTCCTACGTCGAGTGTGCTCGTGGCATTATGTAGGGGGTTGGAGGTGAACACGCGCTTTTGATCGGCAAACCGAACGCAGAAAAAACGCAAAAATCGCCTGTTCTCGGTAGAGTCTTGATCGAGCGGGGGGGGGGAGGAGGAGGAACACGTTCGACGAACTTTCTCGATCGAGAGCGAATTCGCGCTTACGTTAGAGGTTATTTTTGTTTGCTCTCGTTGTATTGTTGTTAGCGTAGACACGCGCCTGACTTTCACTTTCTTTCAAAACTTTCAACCTGTACAGTGCAAAAATGTGCGCGCGCGAGATAGCTGCAAAACTTTTATTTTGATTTTGTTTGTTTTTTTTATTCTCGTTAATCGATTTGATACGCGCACGCGTCTGTGCGTCTGTGCGCGCAACACACAATTAGCAAATTGAGCTAATCTCTCGCGTTTCGATATGTAAAATTCGCGCTGCTCTAAAATTATCCGCGCGCTATATATCTTTTGCCATTAATCAATGTAGTTGAAGTTTGCAACGATGCTAAGCATCGAATTTTCAAAAGTGCCACCGCCAAAAAATAATTATATAGGCTTTAAGTGCGGACCAAAAAAA